>JBBPCS010000131.1:46944-62938 GCA_037974645.1 Hollardia meadi
CCCCCCCCAGGGGCCACAATACTTCATCACCTGCTTCTTCTCTACTGTCTACTGTTGAAGCTGGAGTTGGCGCTACTGCAGCTTTCCTCGTAAGTGGGTGGGGGCTCTGTAACACACACAGGTAAAACATATAGTTAGTAATGAAGTCCTAGCCTCTGTTCCACTAGTCATGAGTGAAGTATCTGGAAGTGAATGGATTTTGGCAGTATAGGGTTTCTTTCTTTGTCTGAAATATTGAAACATGTTCCATACAGTATATTATAATAAAACAAAGAGTATAGGTCTTTTTCAGAGACTTTTTGACTTGTCATAGAAGGAAAAGCACAGGTGTTATCATGACAGCAATGTTCTATTCAAGTGTCTCAGTAATAGCAAGTTTACATTAGATTATTTTCCTCTTGCCGACAGTTTTTGAAATTGGCTGACAAAAGCCCCAGATCAGAGGCAAATTGGTGCTCGTCTCTGCGAGCGACTTTCACCATGTGTTGTAAAAGCTACAATCAGAGAGTGTGCCAGTGTGTCGCAGACACCCAAGAGATATCCAGTCCAGAATCTGTTGTGTGAAATCTGACCAGCAACAATGGCAGCAACAATCTAAAGTCAATAAGAGTGCAAAACGGCGGGCGGGGGAAATATCAGGTGGAGGTGTTGTAACACATCCTCCACTGTAGTACTTCTTGTGGGTGTGTTTTGTTGACTAAACATACAGCACTTTGGAGACCAGACAGACTTGTTGGGGATTCCTCCTAATGTCTTGTAATGTGTGACCCCTTGTTACTGATATGTAATGTGCAAACCACAACTGCTGTACTGACCGCATTACACGACTGTCTCTCTTATAATACAGTCAGTATAATAGGGTGACGCCCTGTTATAAGAGAGGCAGTCGTGTAATGTGATCAGTACAGCAATCATGATAGTGTGACAGTGAGCATTTAACATTTATCAAGAAAACGAATGGAATATGTTGTTAAATGAACAAAATAATTATCATTTTATCTTGGTTACAGACTTTTTCTAGATTCTTCCTACACACTTTCAGACAGGAGTGGATGTGGAGTGTTTTTTGCCATCAGTATGACTCAAACCTGGCCCTAATGTGGGTTTGACACCTTTCAGAATTTATATCAAAGAGTGGATTATTATAGGATTAGATATTAAAGGTCTATTAAGTTTCAACTGTGAATGCTTCAGCTACCACATATGATAAACTCAAAGTTGAATTTTGCACAGCAAAAAGATTGATTCACATTCTGGTATAACTGCTGGCAATATATATAATAACTGGCTTAGCATTCATACATCTGGAAGAACTTGCAGTGTCGGGTCAACAATTTGAATCACATCACATTTAAAATGAACAAGTAGCTGTCTTCACAAACTGGTCTAAGGTGCATCCAAGAGCACTTACCATTACAAGGTGTTTACAGCATTACAAAACATAACTGGTAACCTGTTTTCTAAACTTAACATTGTCCATTAACTGAACTGTAATTTCGACCATTGTGGGGATATCAAAGACAACTGTGCACACTGTCCACATTGTATAACTGGGATTTAAGCCAGCCAATTGTGAGAGTCGACTCCTGACTAAACACCAGCCAGGGTTTAACTGGTTTTAGAGACTGAACTTCAGACAACTCATTACTTGATTTGATTTAGGTGAAGGCACTTCAAAGAAACGACTTTAATAAGAATGACAGACACTATGAATATTTATTCTGCCATCCATGGGCTCTTTTGAAAGACTAACCATGAGGGTAGTCCCAGCTGCTGTACTCTGGAGGGAGGATGAGAGAACAGGATGTGGGGATAGGAGTCACATTTCCCTCAGTGAAGAAAGGTATGGTGGCCCCGGTGGACACACAGAACAGGGGAGCGGACGCATCGGGCTGTCTGTGGCTGGGAGGAAGGGCTGCGCCTGGTGCGTGGCTGAAGGCACTGGGAGACATGGTGACCGGCTGACCTGAGGGATCCTGCTGAGAGTGACTCTTTGTGGGAATCTCCTCACTGGCTATGCCCCCTGCACACAGCCCCTCCTCTGGCTCCTCCTCCGCCGGCGGGGCACTGGGTGTCACGCCTGCTGCCCCAGCTGCGATGGTCGCACCGCATTGCATTGGACCGGAGGGCATGGGCCTCGACGGAGACAAGTTCACAGCAATGTTCCCAATGTAGATGGGCAGAGTAACGACTGCGTCTGGAGATTTTAGTGACACCTGTAACAAAAACATGGCTTATGAAGTGAGCACAGGCCTGTACTGGATTTTAAATGTAGAATGCAATATAGTTAAGGCTCATTACATTCTTATTTTACTTTATAAAAATCGAGATGAGATAAGATGAGATGAGATAAAGATAATCCTTTATTCCTGCAGGAAATTTGTTACAGCAGCAGAAGGACAGAAATATGTACAGACAAAAATCAATAATTATAGTATATACTGTAAGTATATTATAGTATAAAGTATATAAAATAAAAATAAGAAGGTTTAGATAGAATCTGTACAAGAAACTCATTTATTTTTTGACTTCTATCTTATTTAAATAGAAGTCAGCAGCTCATTTGCTTTTCCATTTCATTTCCCTCATTTTATTTAATTAAACAATTCTCCGAGCTGTGTGTGAACCTCATCTACTGTAAATTACAGTCAATAGAAACTGGAAACACAACTTCTGGAGTCATGAGGACATACAATTTGGGAGAAAAGTGTTCTAAACAGATCAGTTCCTTTTTTTAAATCTGGGTAGTTTCTTAATAAACATTGAAAATTTGAAAACAATAAGCCTTAAAGGAAAAGCCTGGTGATATTCTATAGTTTTATTATTGTCAATAAACCCAATGAAAAGACCAAAACCAACAAAGAATGTATTCTGCTAACAAGTATTGACAGTGTATCAAAGTCTGATACATCTTATTCATGTGCCATAGTGCTCCAATATTATTAAAACACATCAATGAGCCACACTGTTGGACTGGGTGACACATCATTCTGCTGCTGTAAATACTCACTAGAGCACCAAATGTTGATGAAGCCGCAGCTGAAAATAGTAACCAAGAAATATTATTTATTCCTGCCAAGCTGTTTTAGGAAATTTGTAGCCTTTTTATTAATGAAACTATACACTTGTGAGCTGATTTATGAAGTTTTATTAAAGTTCTATATGTCTGAGATTTTGAACATTAATATAGCAGCAAACAACCACTTCCTATGATCATTGAATGTATAAAGATGAACAACATGGCAAAAGTGAAGCCAAACATATTGATCGCCCCCTGGTGGCTGGATGCAATATAGGTCATAAATCCCACCCCCTCCATATTAGCATATGGGACATGGACCAAACAAAAAACTCAAAGTACATGTCAAACCAATTTTTCCCAAAGATGCTTTCTAATCGCCTAGTCGAGCCTAGTTGACTTTGGCTCCAAATGACGTCACTAGCCCAAGATGGCAGTGCTCATATCCAGGATCTTTTGGCTTTATTTTTGTACAGTTGGGGGGAAGTGGAGACAATTCGTCCATCTTTATTTATGTTTATGATTATATATATAAGATATAGTGGAGTAATGGCATCCTGAGCAGAGAATGAAGTCACACTCAATCGGTGTGTGTTGTAATCTGAGCTTCTCTGTTCTTTGTTTTGATAGCTGATCCAGCCACACACATGTTCGTGCATGAGTCCCTTCTTGTGAAACTGTTGGCCCTTACTGCGTTTATAAAGTGACTAAGAGATTGACCTCCCACACACATAGCATTGTAAAGGTGAGATGGCAGAGTGCAGTTTGAAGCATTCAGGCAGTTCAGGCTGAAGGCAGTTACATTTAAATAAAACCATCACACTTTAGCTACGCAACATATATTTTACTTGATGTTTTAGGTAGCTAGCATTAGCAGCATAGCTTCTAGGCTAATAATCACGTCACATGGATTTAAGTCACTCAGCAGTTTGAAAAAATAGCTCCTGACTAAGCCGAGTACATTACTAATGTACAGTGGGGAAACACAGCATTAGACCAAACCAGAGTTGGTGACTAACTAAGACAGTTTTGGCGGGTTTTAATTTGTTTCTGTCGAGTTTGAATGAAGTGTGTCTTATGATGATCTTCCAGGTAAAGTTAATGTTTTTGTCAATGGATTCTGGTGGCTTTGAGGAGAGCAATAAAGCAGCTGTTTTTGGTTGGGGGAGGTGGCTGACATGGACATTTGTTTTGGTCTGAGATGCTGATGCTCTAGTTTGACATCGAGTGGCAGGAAATGTATATAGACCCATTTAAAGATTTTGTTGAGTACGAACCAATGGACCGAGAGCCAGAAACTGGCTGTGGAAGTTAGTATTGAGTGATTGAGTAAAGCATTGGCATTTTTTGTGGGATTTGGTGACAATAAGAAAATATAGAATAACACCAGCCTTATGCTTTAAATATATTATATCCAAACCAGACTGTACCTGCAAGACAAGTACTGTATTTCCAATACAATTCAATTAGCATTAGAAGGAGAAAAAAAATATAACCTTGTCTACTCACAGAGATTCTACCGAAAATTAGAAAGAAAACATCTACAGTATAATTGCCAGCTCCTGCTCAAGGAGGCTGAATTTGATAGTTTTATAGATTTAAGTACGCTCCATTACTTGAAAATAAAATAAAGCTTTGGAAGCTCAGAGGATAATTATGCACACACTCTGACCTGAATGAAATAGTCGATGTCTATGAGGCTGCAGCCGGCCAGCGTTGACTGAGGAAGAGGAGGGACGATGATCTGCTCTCTCCACTCTGCGTGTTTTCCTGCTTTCACTCCGGCTCCCTCCACCTCAGCAATAGTCCGCAGGTCAAACATAGGCCGCTTGGTCTTATAGGTCACTTTCTGGTTAAACAGAAAAAGGAGACAGCCATTAAAAGATGTGATGACTTTAAACCCACCTCTATTACTGTTATCTTGAGGTATAAAGAGATGTTATGTGCACCCACATGAAAGGATTAGTGCCATTAATGGTAATATTTGAAGCATTGGAGTCCCAGCAGAGATTTATAATACATCTCTCAAAGGTCAATACCTTCTAAAATGGAAATTTCCCGGGGGCAATGCACATTCATAATAGTGCTCATAATAATTGTATTGGGATAAATAAAGACACAGCCCCAAAGAATCTGTGGATTGGAAGGATGGGATGATGTTTATGGTCTTTGTTAAGTGTTGTTTCTCATTTTCTTCTTTTATTTCATGGTCTATTTCATTTAGAATACCTGAAAACCCAACAGAGCCTCCATGAAAAAAAAGAATATAATCATATTTTCAGAGATGACTCACTGCAGCAAGAAGTTAGCCTGTTACGAAAGGTGTTGTGGTGTGTACTTTTTTTGTTTTTGTTGTCGTTATTTCACACTTTGGTGATGTAAACATATGTTTCCAATGCCAATAAAGCCCCTTTGAATTGAATTAAAGTGAATGGCAAAAAATATAATTATTACTGATTATATTTGATAATCTACCTGTATGAGACTGGCCAGTACACATCCTGTGTCCTTCCCAGACTTGTTGTGGATCTCAGTGGCTAACTTGATGATCTGACCGGGGATGTAACCCCTCAGGTCACTCCGAGCTTTCAGCATCAGTGTCCCCGTCTTCACCAGGAGGTAGTTGAACTTCCTCGTGGTCACAGCATAACTGGGGTGCTGCGGAGACAGAGTTGCAGGATAAGTGTGTGTTTGTGTGTAATTAAGAAGCTTCATAAGCCGATACTGCACTGATAATCTCTAACTGCTTAGTTCAGGAGAACGGTCATGATGGGATGAAAGTGAATGACAAATAAGTCATGAATGGGAGTAAAGAAGAAGATGAATTAGATTCTGCTCTGCCATGAAATCAAACAATTGCTGATCAAATAAAGTCTCCTCTTCTCCTCCGGTCTCTATATGCACAACTTTTTTCACTCCAAGATTTACTCAGCAAGAACACAACAGCGTGACCCGTGTTTGTCAACGAATAAAATGAGCACAGAAATAATTTAAAAAGTATGGAGATTTGTGCACCGAACAACACTTACTTCAATGTCAGGCACCTCATTGAGGTTAAGCAGGTTGAGCAGGTAGAAGGGCCTCTGGGCTTTGTAGTCCTTAGAGAAGCGGGGTGTGTCGATAGCTGCCCTCACTCGGTAAATAATCTTCCCAAAGGGTCCCTCAAAGGAAGTTGGGGCAGCAACTGGAGAGAGGATTAGGAAAATCACAATTCAGACATTTGACAGTGAAGACATTTTGGCTGTAGTGTATGATTTTAAGCACTGCTAAAGCCCATACGTTTGATTCATCAAAAGATAATCAAAAGGTTAAAAAAAAAAAGGTCTCACTTTCAAATGTTAAATGACCACTGTTAATGTTAATTAAACATGACAAACATAGACACATGTTGTTACAATGTGTCTTTCATGTGCTTAAGTATTGTAAAAACTATTTTTTTTATTGAGATTAATTCAAGGTCAAGCACATATCATTGTATGTTGTATATATGTTAAGTGGAAAAAGAGACAAAGAATGAAAGAAATGGGAAGATGGAAAAAAAGAAAGAAAATGTTTGATTCATATTTAATTTGTTTTGCACTAGAAGCTCCACCAATTAACAAATATTCTTGATGGCAATAATGCAGTGCATATAAAAGCGAGATTAATCAGGCTAAAATATTTTATTTTATATTTTTACTGGTCTTTGTCCTTATCAATGCATGCCACTTTCAGAACTGTCACAAGATGTAATGAGCCTTTCAGACTGATTCCTGCATATCTCATCTTGAATGGAAAGGACACCGAGTGTTTTTGTGACTTGAGGAAAGGGCAATGAAGAGGAGGAAACGGGGAGGGACAAGGCTGTAGGGAAGGAAATTTAAGGAGAGTGAGATAAAAATAACTATTTGGGGGGGACAGACAGAAGGCGAGAGATGTTCAGAGCATCAGCCATCAGCATCAGCCAGAGCAGTGGAAAAAAAACACATCAGATTCAAAACCTCTTATGATATTTGTGGTCAGTAAAAACAATCTGCATATAAATTCCCAAACAGGATGTATGAAAAGATGGTTGTTTTATCAAAATAAGAGATGAGGTGTTCCTAATTCAGATTTTAATGTCAAAGAGGCAGACAGCTGCTCCAGGGACAAGTCTGCTGCTGCTGCTGTTGTCAATAAGAATTAACCACGAGAGGTGGGTTGTTGTTTTGGTGTAGACAGCTTGGTAACAGGAACAGAGCTGTGGATGGACTGACAGAGGGCCGACCAGGCTGACTTTCCCTGGAGACACACCAAACTGAGCTGCTGGTGGCGCCTGAAAGTGGCAGAGGATTATGTAATCTGACGTGTTCCCTTGAGCTCAGACAAAGGACCTCCTCTGCTGCTGCTGTACTTCAAGGTGCTAACTTCATTTCAACAGGCAGTGCCCTAACATTTCCCTTTTCAGGACGGACTTTTCAGATAGGCTGCAGTGTTTTCTGTACTCGCCGCTGGGTACGGCGCAGAGCAGTGCATAGACCATGGCACAGCGCGCAAATCACACCCATCTTGGTGCCAGTTGCTAGGCGACCGAAACGGAAGCCAGGAAGTAGTTTTTTTTCCATTTTGTTTGTTGTGATCTGCCAGATTCCCTCCTATTGGACGCGCCGAGGTGTCGTCACAGAGCGCTGCGCCCAAGTTTAATCTGGTTGAACTTCCGCGCAGCGCGCAAGGACAGCACGCGCAACCATCACGCTGCGCTCAGCTCTCCGTGGCTCAGGCCCGCTCTTGCGTCACAAAACACAAACACAATGAATGGGGAGTAGTTCGCACACCGCGTCCCATCTGAAAAGGGCTTTACAGTATGTATCTAGGAACCTAGAGTAAGCACTCGTTGATCTTAAGGTTTATTTGCAAGAGATCTTGGCACCAATGTTCCAACTGCCCTACACTTGTTTTCTAAGTGAAAGCCATTCATGGTTCCCAGAAGATAAATCCTAATGACCAATTTGGTGATCCCCTGACATTTCCTTTAGCATCATCAAGAGGTTCTCACTTTGTTGACTTGTGAGATGTCTTCACAACTGTGGGATGTAGTGTCATTAAATTTGGTTCGGACATTAATGTTCCCATCGGGATGACATGTAATCTCTTTGGTGATCCCCTGACTTTGAATTAGCGCCTTCATCAGGTTAAAATTTTTATTTGTGCAATACCTTGGTTAATGACAAAATACTGGTGAAGCTCTAGTTGTATGTTGGGTTCAGTGCTAATTAGCAAATGCTCATAATAAGATTCCTGCTTACCATCACATGTTAGAATTGAGCAGGTTGAGAGAGCAGGTTAGCATGCTGCCGTTAGCATTAAGTTCAAAGCATTGCCCCAGCTTACAGTGCTGCTAGCATGGCTGTAGACTCAGTCCTATGTAATTGAAGTTACTGTACGTACAAACATCTCAACAGCATTTAAATGACTACATTTGAATATGTATCAGTTTCTAACCCTCCTCCCAGCTCAGTGCTAATGTTTTGAAATATACCAATTACAATAAGATAATCAGCTGGGCACTTGCAATTTAGTTTTATTCTGTTTATTTGTATGGAAACACTGATACTTGGATGGTATGCACGAGTTCATCTATAAAGGATAAAAGTTTGTAGCACTGTATTAATGTGTATCACTTTTTTTAACCTCTCTTCCCTGAAATTGTATCTTATGTCTCTATGGAACGAAACCATCTGCCGCCATTTCATTGTGTCCTTGTACTGAGTTTATCTCAGCCTACACCTTCTTCTTCTCTTTGAATTTCTTTGTTCCCACAGTGAGAAATGATCAGGCAAGAACAACACCTGCTACCTTGACTACAGATGAAAGAGGAAGTCCTTACCTGTACAGCTCTGTAAAAGAAGACGACTTCGAAACCTATAAGAATTGACTATGTATGTTCAGTGTGTTATGTTGTGGACAAATTGATATATGGATAGTCAGTGGTAGTGTCCATAATGTGACTTCCTTCCATAATGGAGCTTATAATGTTCAGTTTGTGTTGAACCTGCTTTAGAGAGTTTTGGAGAAACATTATATTTATTTATATCAATGAGAGTAGACTTAATATCAGAGACATCGCTCAGTATAACTAGATACAATTCAACAAAATGACCAAACAAACCAAACAAACAAACAAACAAACAAACAAAAACTAAACACTATAACATTCATTATTGACTGCCCGCATCCATATCGTAGCTTCATCCTAAGAACAGGGTACAGTACTTTACAACCCCTCTAATTCATCCAAGCACATACTTTCATATAATGACGGTGGCAGAGCTGCCATACAGTTGCTAACCTGCACACTGGGGTTCTGTGACTTGCTGAAGGACGCTCTGACATGGCACCACTGTTGTGATATTTGGACTATATTCACCATGTGTTAACAGTCAGGTTGGCTCACTGTACCGAAGACTTGATTTGCTGCAAGTTTATTTTAAAGATATTCAAGAGCCTGTCAGTCTGTTTGCTGTACCAGCAGGGGGCAGCAGGAGACACTTGATTCTCCAATGAGCAACTTATCACTACACAATAGTTAACATGCCCTGTGCTGATGCTCTCAAGTCTGAGGGCCTGAAAGGAGGGGAGGGAGAAGCATGGGGGCATGAAGACCAATTAAACAGTGACTGCACAACAGGAGAGGGAACTATAAATAACCCAAACCCCTCCCTGAGCTTCAGCCCACGCCTGAGAGAGTGTAAGGTACCAGACAGAAACTACGTGTGCCCCGACATGTGCCAAGTATGTTCAGCCAATATTTGTACAGTCTTGCCATTGTCAGCTTTGAGGCAAATTCAATTTAGCCAGATTTAAAATGTGTTTGTAAACGTGTGGCATAAAGATGCATTATCACGCTAAGGCATCACAGTTGGAATGTTAATTTCAGATCTCTTAAGCTACATTGCTGAAATGTTGACCCCATACGAGCCTGTTCGCAGCCTTAGATCCTCGAGTGGGGCCCTTCTGGCCGTTCCAAAGTCGAGGCTTTAGTCTAAAGGTGACCGTGCTTTTGCCATCAGGGCCCCTAGACTTTGGAACGACCTGCCTGAGGAGATAAGGCTAGCAGATTCAGTGACTTCTTTTAAATCTCTTCTTAAATCCCACTTTTATAGACTAGCCTTTATGTGATGTCGTCGTCTTTTTATCTTTTCTTCGTCTTTTTATCATTTGTGCTTTATTGCTTTCAATATTTTTATTGCAATTTATCTGTTCTTACGTGATGTCCTTTTATTGTTCTTATTTTTTTTTCTTAACTTGCTTTTACGTGATATTGTCTTCTCATTGCTTTTAAATTCTTATTGTTTTTATTTATTCTGACATTTTGCATTTCGGCCTCTTTTGCCTTCTTGTTTTTCTTGTCTCTGCCCCTAAGTATCCTGCATCTGCTTTGTTTGTCAAAGCACTTTGTAAACCGTGTTTTTAGGTGCTATATAAATAAAGTTATTATTATTATTATTATTAACTGCGTAATGATTCTTCACATACCACCAGTATCACAGATCTGGGTGCGTCTGCTTTATGTCGCAGACAAAGAGCTTAGTGCTGGACTCGCTGTAAGTACCCATGCAAGAAAAAAATCCAGTGTTATCAGAGGTTATCACACCTGCATGCTCCTTTCACTGACATCATCTGGGCATCTGATACAGCAGGTCCGTGAGAAAGCTATTACAGGAACTGAGGCCGTGCCCCCAACATGGACGAATGAGGCTAAATGGGTCATGGGTTAATCCCACACTCACCTGGAATGAGAAACTGGAAAGGGAAACTATGTTCGCCCGCTGCCAGAGTTCCTGTAAAAGAGGAAGTTTTATCAGTTACCAGGAATAGAAAACAAATGCTAATGACTTTTATGGGTGTACATATAATGGTGATTCTGTGTGTATGATTGTGTTTACTTGGACTCTATATATCCATTTGTTAACATCAGATATCCACATGAGTTACTGTGGGTACTTTCCCAGTAGGATGGAATTTTCTGAGACAAACAGGCTTTGCTGTTCAAAGACAGCTGAGCCGAGATCTCTTTTGTAGTGAATGAAACCAACAACTGAAATCAATCAGCCAGCGTCAGAGTGTGTGTTAAGCTGTTGGTTGTGTAGCTGGCAAAGATTGAGCATTTCTCAGCAAAATGAATTAATGATTTACAAACAAAGTGACTCCAGCAGTGATTGACCCAAGACTGAGTGCCTTCTTCTCTCTATGGATCACGGGTCAAATTTTCCACCAAAATACCAAATGTTCTCTTATATTTCCCAAATATCTTTAATGTCTTCTAATCCAAGACAGGCATTTACTCCACCTGTCTGTCTATATGCCTGTATCACACTGAAATCAATCTTGTAAATTATCACAGGGCTTCCAAAACGTCACTCAAAATGTTGATTCTTGCTACATTAGCATACTGTAAACAACATTTTTTTTCATACCTGCTGACTTCACAAGCTCAGTTAAATTGATCACAAGAGCATAAGGCACCAATATGGGCCTTTCCATCATGGTCAGACGAAGAGCTACCTGACCCAGCTGGGTTATTAATTCTCTAGATGAGCTGACAGCCCAATTAAATTCTTCCAGACAGCTACATGTCTTACCTCATTAGGGACGGGCACAACTTTTTCCATTGGTCTCAGTTTCCTGAGGGGAAGCGCTGTGTGTGTGTTCATTTGCAACATGTTTGCTGCTAGAGGAAGCAGTCATGCTCTTAACCAGCACTGTGCAGGTGCAACAGACACTTTTGTGTATACAACTGCAGAGAGCCTAGCTAAGACACGTACAGACAGAAAAACTTATTGAAAACAGGATGAAGGAAACTGATTAACAGATTAGAGTATATGGATATTATGTTGAACAAGCGGTTAGAGATTCTTAATGTCAGCATACTAACCCTAACCCCATTTGAGTGTTCATCTAACCCAATATCATTCATATCTTTAATCCAAACACATTCTACCTACAACACTAATGGCTAAAATCAGGATGCCAAAGAAAGAAGTGTCCTTTAACTTTGTTGAAATAACAAAGGCTTCAAATATTAAATGTTGTGGTGGAAGGTGGTGCATTTATCTTTGAGTAATAAACCCAGAAACAATGAGAGAAACCCTAAATGAGGCACAGCATTGAGAACAAGTGCCCAGGTGTGAGAGCTTTGACTCTTTATACGCATTGAGCTTTTGGTAAAGTGCTTTTGAAAGCCTGTCTTAAGTATGATCTAAATATGAGGCTGTCTGTTTCTAAAGCAAGTCAACTGTGAAAACGCAGTCAAGCTGCTACAGTGGGAGGGAGACCCTTACTCCCTGAAGGTCGTTAACTGAGAACAGTGACAGGATGAGGGGTGGGCGCTGACATCACCGGTCTTCACTCCTCCAACCGTCAAGCCTCTATGGCATACCACATTATCAGTCAGCCAAAGTGAGCGTCGCTCGCTTTGTGTAAGAGTATGTGTGCACGTGTGGTGGTCCTCTGTCACCCCTCCTGTCTCGCATTCCCTTTTCGGAAGAGAATGAGATACGGAAAAATGGCAGAGATAGAGGGGGAGCACAGAGCGAGGGTGTGTAATGAATTATTTATGTCCTCCTCCGTTTGGTGTGCGGTTGGCCTGGTGTTTTACTGTGTGCACGTGTGTGCTGAGGTTTTGAATGAGTGTTACTGTTGCTTCAAAGATAAATGATTTTGCAGTTGTGGGATGTATGGTGTTATTTATTTTACTTATTTGTTATTTCTCATATTGAATACTACAAAGTGTTTGCCCACCAAAAGGTCGGTGTGGTCAGATTACAAACGATAAACAAGTGTTCAACTGTTGAGTTTCAATAGCCAGCCGGACCAGATATAATATTACTCATTCAGTAAAGGTGTACTTTGGTTTGGGTGTAAGTTTATTCATACTGACCCTTTGGCATCCTGTAGATACAGTAACATCTGTTTTTCTTTAAGATGGAAGAGAGAGGAGGGAAACCCTCAGTCTTAATGGTGGGTTGTGAACAGGATGCCACAGTCAGAAAAAAGAATTGTTATCCAAATCACAGAGAACATTTTTTCACTTTGTGTGGCTAGTTGTGTCAGACAGTCTAGTTTCCCCCCAACCCATCTACTACAACTCCGAGTGTAGTATGTAGTATAACAGGCTGGTGTATTGAAGAACACAGGCCTGAGAGTTAAACATTGAACTGTTTTTTTTGGTGTTTTAACCACCATGGATTACATGCTCTAATGACTGCCATTAAGTTCCGCTGTGGATTTGCATTTCCAACAGATTTCATGCATGCATGGCACTATTCACCTTCTGGCTGTGGGCGGTATCGGCAACACATACAAAAGATGGGAGATCACACAAACAACAAAAGGTCCTGTAAGGTCTGGTTTTGACGGGTAAACAGCCCACATCAGTGCAGCAGGGCAGGAGGGTACCCAGAAACGTGTGATCTGTGGAACATGTCCAACCTTCTAATCAAACGCTGCTGGACACTGATGACCATGTCTCACTTCAGGGAGGCGGTGTGCAGAGAGTCAGGCTGGAGTATCCCTGCACGGGACTGCTTTGTTGTGCTAAGGTTGTAATTCCTCTGCTGCTGCCACTGTGAGATTAAGCCTGTTGCGGCAGATTTCCCATAAACCAAATGAGGTGAAAGGCAGGAGGTTTCAGTCACATCATACAGTGTTGTTATGTGTTGCTTTTGACATTTCAGTGCTCTAAGAGGACAGCGATAAAGACAGTTGTTTCATACAGTATATAGGATGTCCGAAAGGAATCTACTAGAGCTGCCACATTTAGTTGATTAATCAATAAGTCGACTGACAGAAAATTAGTTGCCAACTTTTTTGATGATCGATTTATCATTTTTCAAGCAAAAATGTCAAACATTTCCTGGTTTCAGCTTCTTCAATATACAGATGTCCTGCTTTTCCCAGTCATTGATGATAGTAAATGAAGAGTCTTTGGGTTTTGGACTGTTGGTTGGACAAAAGAAGCAATCTGAATACGTGACTTTGGGCCCTGGAAAATTGTGATGAGCATTTTTCACTTTTTTTTATATTTTATGGACTAAAAAATTAATCGTGAAAATAATCTTCAGATAAATCAATAATAAAATAATTGTTAGTGGCAGCCCTGGAATCTTCACATGCATGTGAAGGTGATCATTTAACTTTTCGTATTTTCTTGACTTCCAGGCAGCCTTGGTTTCCATTCACTGTAGCACACATGGGATGGATTGGGACAACTGTGAATGAAGCTGAACAGTGGCCTGGGAAGTAAGAATTATTTACTGTTGCGTCCTTACCTTTGTCAGCAACAGACAACGTGCTGTTGAAGTACTGCTCCTCCAGAGTCCACGAGCTGTCGTTCATTTTGTTGGAGATCCCACATGAGCCCTGACAGTTCACCTTGATGGCTGTGAGAAGAGGAGGGAAAAGATTGAAAAGAGTCAATCTATTGTCTGAGAACAAATGGTCCTTTACATGGTTACTGGTATTTTTGCTACGGGATTTGTGAGTTTGCACATGCTCAAATCTTTTCCTCACCACTTCTCCTGGCATTAGTGCCTCCGACCTGAGACACAAGTGAAGGAGGCGAGGAAGAGACACGGGAAGAAACTGTATTTTATGATCTCTGCCAGATGAACATAAAAGTGTTCATGACAGCTTATATATTTACTTTTAATTCAATTTGCAACATGTGACTTATGTCACATGTTGCAAATTGGCATAAAGAATGCGGTTAGATCAGAACCTTACATAAGCAGTGAAGGGCAGAAAGTTTAATCATGTTAATAAATAACTGATACAACTTATATACAATATAAAGGAACATTTGTAGAGTCCTGCTCCAGCCCATGGTTTGTATATCCAGCTGTATGCCACGCCTCTTTAATGTCATGGGTTGTGGAAAGACTTCCACAAAGGATACTCCTGTTTCATCTTTGCTCATAGCTTCTCCCGCAAGCCTCCCCTCTCCTCAAAAGATGCATTTTAGGAATTGAGACATCCTTCAAGACGGCATGCAGAGATCAATTTCCAGGTCACAGGCAGGAGGACAGAAGAGATGAGGAGGCACAAAATAGAGAAATGAGAAGAGTCCTGAGAAACTTCCAACATGGCCATCATCGTGTTGCAACTAATGGTCATCATTCATCTGCAGATTATTTTCTTCCCAGAGCCAACCAACAAAAATGCTTTTGGAAAGTTGCGATGTAAACTGTCAGCTTGGCTATTTTGTCAAACTCTTTCCTGTGCTGAAGTGTTCTCTTGTCTTATAAATGGCAGAATCCTCCTCTGTTATTTCGGACTCTTAAGCGTGTAACCAAAAAAACTTTATTATTATATATTATTTGTCGAATGGATCCTGGGAACACCTCCATTGGAATCATCATTCACATTCAGTTTATTTAGAACCACAGTCAGTTATGGCACCACAGAGTGAAAAACAAAGCCCGAGCCTAAGTCAGTGATTATGGGCCTCTGGTGCTGGTCATGTCTGCTCTGCTGTAGTAATAAATAATCACAACAGGCTGTGAGTGTTGTTTGTATCAATAGATGAAAGAGAGGAGGAATAACTTTATCAGGGAGCTGTTGTGAAACTAAAGATGTTCCTGTGAATACAGGCCTGAATGATTCAGGTTTGGATCACAGCACTGAATGTTCGTCACCTGCAGAGCCATGTTGCATTTTATTGAGGTGATGACAGTGGTGATGCTTTTGATCAAGCAACGGGTTAGATAAAGCTGAGGTCATATTGAGATTACTGATAATACAGAAGAGAGCATGAAATAGCTTTCCTGTCTGTTTGGGTCTAAGTCGTCCTGCCAAAGTGCTTAAAATAAAAAAATAAAAAAACAGATTTGGGGAAGGGTGGCACGGTGGTGCAGTGGTTAGCACTGTCGCCTCTCAGCACGGCCTTTCTGTGTGGAGTTTGCATGTTCTCCCCGTGTCTGCGTGGGTTCCCTCCGGGTACTCCGGCTTCCTCCCACA
>JBBPCS010000132.1:28983-43847 GCA_037974645.1 Hollardia meadi
TGTGGTCACATGGTGGAATTGGAGGAATTTCAGTTTCTATATTTACTCAACGACTGAACACTGAACGCCTCGTCACACACTGGGAGTCCAGGGAAATCTGAGGGGGAAGTCAGCTGCCAATCAAACAGTAACTTTCCACAACATGACCGTGTGCTACATATGCTACATGTTCGAGTGAAGGAGGACTTGATACAGAGCTGAGTTTAGTGTTATGAGTCCAATAATTTGGGAGCATCATGACAAGTGAAACAATAGTTTAAATATAGTACAATACAGTTTGTGTAACTGAGCAGCGTCATGAGCTAAACCAGGAATTCTCAACCTTTTGTAACTTAGGGCCCACTTCTGATTGTTAAAAAAGTTCAACGACCAACTTCTTAAATAAATGACAAAAAAACAACATAATGTGACCAAAAAACTGGCAAAAAACCCCCCCAAAACACTGGGCCAGGTGGTTAATTTTTAATGCATTTTGGAAAATGGTTGGCAGTGTAATGTATATGTATACTGTATATGATTTGTATTATAACAGATTTAAACATGCAGCTTAAACTTGACACTAATGGTGTGTTTCCACAGAAAGCAAAGTGAATTTTCGCCTTGTGCTACTATTTGCGTTACTCACCCCACCCCAACAGCCAGAATACTTTACTGTACATTAGCTGTAAAATTGCAAGCAATGGCAGGCAAAGGTGTGTGTCTTTGTGTTTAAAGTGAGTTCAGCATCTTGACTAGACCCGGCACTCACTAGAGACTCCAGCTCTCCCTCTTCTTTTCCACTTTTCTATCTGTACATTTCCCCTTCACTCAACAGTACATATACACCAGGCAGTAGACATGTCTGTGACTTACTGCTGCAGACGGGTTGATAAGCAAGAGTGAAGATAAATCCACTTTTTAATCCCAAAAGTGCGGGTAAGCAGAATCAGATATGACTGTGGGTGTTAATTCCTCCAGAAGCCTCTGCTCTGCCCTCGGCTGTCTCCTCCAGAGCTCACCGGCTCTCAGCAGCTGAACAGCAGCTGTATCCCCCCACCCTGCCTGATCCTCCCCACACAACACTCTGCAATCCCCAACAACATGCAAGTGTTTTGCTAAAGTTGAAAAGTTGAAGTTCAACTCGCACAATCTCACAGCGCAAAAAATTTGCTTCGCTTTCTGTTGAAAAACATCATAATAACATGTAATAACATGGAGCTTAGTCGTACACTACAAAGTTGGATGTTGGATTACATGTTTTATGTGCTATGTACATATGTACTGTACATCCATCTTTTCTACATATGTTTCCCGTGTAAACACTACATCTCACAAACAGCATCTCACATTTCAAGACTGAATATGAGTCGTATTTCTGTGTTTATCAACGATAAAACATGAAGGATTTTCTCTAAACGTGCTGTCAGCAAATGAGCAGTGATGATGATGAATTTTCATTTTTTGTTGTTTATCTGACAATTGGAGTTCCAGTGTTTTTCTCACTGTTGCAAAAATTAAACCTGTCACTTTAAGGATACATCACAACCTGCATTCCTGCCACTTCCTGTTCTTTTGTCTCATTTGAAATGTGATCAGATTAACAATAAGTGAGTTACTTTTCACATAGAGCACATTTTTCAGTTATTATATTCAGTCTTTTCCATGCAGTTCTGACAGTCTGACAAGGTAAATTTAAACTTTTGCTTTTGAGACATGGTTGTCCTGGCGCAGAATGGGCCTTTGGGGGGTGACTACGCATGACGGTAAGCATGATCGGTCTGTGCACAGTTAGGGCTGGGCTATATGCTAGGTGAACAATTTATTGCGAAATTTTTTTTAATTTTCTGCTTGTTCAACAGTTTTGTAGTTAATTGTTATTGAACACATTCGGAGAGGATTTCATAATTTTAGCTTTGGTGATTTTTCTTTTGGGGGGTGACTAAGACCTCTTTGGGGGCACCATAACGTGACGCCCCTCAAACGTTGAAGAGTGGAACTGTACCGAAGTCTATTCATTGCTATTGAACAAAACAAAAGATCTGCATTAACTATTGGAGCTTTTCCTGTTTGTTGATACTAATTATTTTCATTAGCGATTAATCTACGGATTATTTTCCTGATTGATTGGTAATTATATAAAGTATGAGAACATTTTGACAAAAATCCTCATCACATTTTCCCAGAGCCCAAAGTGACATCTTCAGATTGCTTCTTTTGTCCAACCAACAGTCCAAAACCCAAAGACTCTTCATTTACTGTCATAAATGACACAGAAAAGCAGCAAATCCTGACATTTAAGAAGTTGGAACCAGCAAATGTTTGACATTTTTGCTTGAATCGATTAGCAAAATAGTTGGCGACCAATTAATCGACTAATCATGGCAGCTCTAATAAAAACTGGAGGACAGAAAATGCTGATTTTAAGTAAACCACAGTGGACTAAAGACCTGTAAACAATTTGGCAACAGTATTTTGATGTGAGGTAGAGAAAGTCTTTCAGTGTCAATATTTCTGTTTTTGTGAGTTGTTGAAGTTACAGCCGAGCAGGTTGGATTTTTTTAAAAATTCGACAAGATTTACCACTTGCAGGCATCATCACGACTAAATTGCTGGCAACTTGTCAAAGAGAAAATTCTCCATGTGGCATCTTTAACATATTAGACTGTTCTTTTTGTACACATGTAATGACTGTAACACTAGTTTCTGTGTGTGAAGAAGAAAGACACACAATGAAAGAGGTTTCTGAACTACTTTGTGAGAGATATTATATGTATAACCAAACATTCCAACTTTTTAATACAAATAAAACTTTAAGACATTTTGATAATAGTTTAAATTGTTTTTCATCTTTGGTTTTGTATTATTTTTTTCTCTGTTCTCTGTTTCTCTGTTCTTGTCAGAGGTTGTGTGGACATACTGTCAAATTGAATCCAGATATCTTAATTTTATCCATTCTTCTTTGTACATGAGCTCACATGAAAAGCTTGTGAGGAGTGATGTAAGGCAAATACTATTTCCCTGAGTCTGAACTCTTCGGCAGTGCTTCTTGTCACACTGCATATGCCCTGCGTCCCAATACCCATACTACCATACTATTTAGTTCATTAAAAGTTTCATTAAAAATCTTCTCAGTCTTCTCCACTGCTTTATCAGTACAGCGATTGATCAACTCCATCTATTGCTGAAGAACCTTCACATCCTTCTCTCTGCCCTGGATTCTCTGCTGGAGTTTTTGTGAACTTTGACCGAGCTCCTTCTGCTTCTCCGCCCTCCTCCTCTTGTTGCAGCTGACACTGTGTTGTAGCTTTGACAGTATGTTCATCCATTGAGAAGAGAAAGCAGATACACTGCTGATCAGTGTGGCAGAAAATGGAATGGGAACAGGAGGTGTCCTGAAACTGAACAGAGGATTCAACAAGTTTGTGTTTTTTACAAGTAAGAAATTCATGGTAAAATTGGAGGCGTTGCTCACAGTAGAAGCCAGGACTTGAAGGCTTTCAGCTTCCTCCCAGTGCAGACATCACAGGCTACATCTCCAGGTCCAGCATAGCAGGATCAGCTTGGAGTCCAGACATCTTCAGTTCCTCCACTAACTCTGCCAACTTCACCATGACAGGCCTCGGTGTGGACAGGCACTGAGGACAGCTGTGGATTTTCTTCCGATCTTGATCCCAGTTGGTTTTGATACAGTTCATGCAGTCGTTGTTTAGTTGTTTAGTCACTGGATCCTTGAGTCGATCCAGACAGATCAGACAGCAGAATTTCACCTCGTCTGCCTGATTTCCTCGCTGCGCCATTTCCCTCTCAAAAACATGGAACGGCTGGATGGTCGAACTTCGCTCACAGCAAATAAAAGCATCGCAAAGTAAATCAAATTCTCTCGTTTCACATTTGCACGTTAATTTGGAATGACTAGGCTTGTCAGCACTTTGCACCATGGCAAGTACACCAATCCCTAAATTGGCAGATCTATAAATAGGTAGGAACCAGGAAATATACAGTCAGAGATGGACTCTGACTGTATAATTGGAGGGCTGACTATTGTTTCATGTAAAGAAAATGAGCAGTTTGAACCTTAGCACCCATATTTACACATTTATAGTCGGTTTGAGCTTTGGCAGTGTGTTCTGCACTTCTTTAAACCTTTAAGATTCAGCTTTGGGACAGATCTCAATTACAAACCTGATTCCAAAAAAACATTTAGTGAAGGAGTTCAATATTGGCTACAGGCTACAGCAACAGGAAGTACAAGTATGTCAGAGCCTGCACCGTCATAACCATGTCAACAGTGTTTGTGTAATTACTGTCATTGCCTGAAGGGGAGACAGAAGTTCTGCACTGCAGGTGTAAGCGAACTTTTGAAATGGAAAAAATGAAGAAAAAAACCCCTGTGCAAATTAGGCGTACTTACATCAACTACTATGGAGTGAATGAACTAGGCAATGCAAAGCGTAGTTTCGTGAGAAGTTGCTGGTATAGGTTACATTACACATGGCTGTGATAAACAGAGTAAAAGAAGTAGAGGTTGCAAGGTTCTCTCTGTGGAAACGGCTGATCAGTCATGTCAGTTAAATGTTCTCTAACTTATTCTGAAAGGGCGTTTCCATGCTCAAGCAAGCGTAAAAACGGTTTTGTGAAATTGAGGAAGCTTTTCGCATTTTGTCATTTCCATCAACCTTATACTTCAAAATACACATAAAATATGTTGATGGAAATGACTACTGCATCTCCTAAAATGTAAAATTTTCAGCATAACCACTAACTCTGATTAATGTAGTGGAGTAAGAACCAGAATATTTACATCTGCTTCTGTTGTAAATGTTGGGAAACATTTTTGTAAATCTTTTTTATAATCTAAGTCATGTACAATAGATAGTTTATCAACGTAGTAAGAAGACAACATTAACATAGACACAGCAGGTTAACATGATGCCACTGCATCAGTTTTTATTTTCACAGTTGAATGCATCTTTTCTCGATCCAAATCAGTTCCTCTTTTCGCCTGCACCCTGATCCCAACAAACATGTTTCATATCAACACACATCACATCACAGATCATTGTTAGCAATAAAACATGTCTACAACATGTCTTCAAAACACCATTGTTCTCACATCTCCTTCCACTTCAACCTAGGACTAGTTTTCCTAAAAGCATCTCGAAGAGAAAAAATAAGCAGCTGATCCTTAATTTAGATTTTTTTTTTAATTCAAAAGGAATAGCTTTGCTTAATTTTCCATTAAGAAATAACACCTTTCTACACGGCTAATGTCAAAAGGTTTTAGCTACCAGGTTCAAGATTCAGTCAAGTCATTCAGGAAACTGGACTGTCTTCAAAATGAATACATGTGAAAATCTTTGTACTGAAAATAATTATGAAATTATTCAGCACAAATACTCAAGCTTTAATTCTCACGTTTTACGGGACTAAACATAAATCAACCTCAGACTCAGGGATTCCTTTTAGGGAAACCAGCCCAGTTTGTTCAAAATCCTTATTTGTCTACTGCTCTTAATAAAAACAAAATATCAGTTCCTGTCTAAAATGAGGCATGATGTGAAATGATCACACACACATACACACACAGCATTTGATTAAAAACGCACACAAAGGGCCTAATACTACAGCCACCCTGAGTCACACCACTCTGAAATCCACTCAGTTGTAACGGTGACAGCAGATGGATTTTCTCTGAAATGGATTCTTAACTGCACCCACCTGTGAATTAAAGTTGCATTCAATTCCCAATGAGGTCAGTTTGAGGGAATTTTGAGGGAACCAAAATTTGACTGTATTTTTCAGTAGACTTTTTTTTGCTAATATACACACACTAAATACACGAAATTGAATAATATATTTAGAGTTTATATAAAACAGAGACGGGAGCAGATGGTAAATTCCTAAATACTGTATTTTCTCAAATAGCGACCGGGGCCTTTATTTACCTCAACTGCAGAGGGCACCAGGCCTTTAATTCTAATTCCTTCTCTTTGATAAGTATATTAGGTAAAATTTTAGTTTAGTTTAGCTTTTAATACTATAAATAATAGTTTGGCTGGAACATTAACACACATACAGTAAACTGAGTGACTGAAATAGGACAATAATACTTAGATGACTAATCCAGAACAACAACAATGTACATTATGCGTCCCTTGCATGCACATTATATAACTGGCACCAGGACTTTATCAACCCTTGGTTTTACCCCACGCCTTTATTTCTTCATGTCAACCACACTGCTGGCCATTATTAAAGACCATGCTTTTATTTGAGGAAATACAGTAGTACTCACAACCTGGGCGAAAGTTTTTTTCCTGAGGAAAGTTTTTCTAGTTGGTGATGCTGATTTGCAATGTTTTTTCTGGGAAGTGAATGCAACACAACACAGTGGGAGAGTAGAAAGACTGACGAAAGAAGCAAACAAAAAATCTGCAAAACATTTATAGCAGATTCCTTTTTGTTTCAGTAGCACAAACATGCAGCAAGATTTCTAAACTTTCAGTGGATTGCAGGATGTTACAATTATTTTTTGTCTACAGTTTGTGAAATGCATTTTGGCATCCCACTGTCAATGATCAGATATTAGAATATCTTTGCATATAAAACAGACAAAACAGTTTATTGCAACTGTAGTACAAAACAACAATCACATAAATTTAACATAAAAATGTTTAATTTATGTGATTGATAGTGATGGAGTCTTTGCAAGAAATAAACTGTAACAAATGCCCAAAGCCAGTCTTTAAACCTTTTTGAAAAAAGTTTCCATGATGGCCTAAAACATCCAAAACCAACAATGTGGTTCTTTAACACTATTGCAGATAGTGAGAACCCTTTCTTTGCTGCCTCATCTCAGTTCTAAAACATGTTTGTATTGCTTATAGTAAGCTGTACATCAGTATCAGATAGCAGTGAAAAAATAACACATAAAAAAAATAATACAATATAAACGTTAAAAAGATTTCAGCTGCTCGTTGACCCAGGTGTGGCTGCACTGCTAACGGCATCAACAAAAGGCTCCTTTTGGTTTGGCATAAAGCAAAGAGAAAAGAATTAAGACTACTGGGTTCATAGCAGGCATAGAAGGTCAAAGACCGAGTGGCTGATTGAAAGAGTTTGACTGTTGTTGCAGGTCTTAATCAGGATTATGAGGAAGTGAAAGATTAAAAATAAACAATATTTAATCAATTCAGCATCTTAAATAGTACTTGTTAATTCTAATATGTAATATAAATATAGTGGTTGACTAAGGCTTTTGGAGACTTTTTTTTTTTTTAGAATATTTAACACTGAAATCTTTAAGAAAAACTGCGGACATGTTAGACAAGGTACATACTGTATATTCTGTAAATTGTTAGCAAGTGATATTGCAATATTATAGTCCTGTCTCATGTTGGGACTCCATGGAGAAATTAAAACTGAATACTTTGAGTCCAATTTAGAAAATAGGGTAGTGGTGCACTTCAGCCTCTTGTGGTTTAAATGAGTATTACAAAAACAAACACTTGAAAAAATTATCCTTTTCCAATGATCCAAATAAATAAATAAATAAAAATGATAAATCAACTGTAAAAACTTTCAGAGATAAAAAAGAAAAAATTATCCTGCCAAAACTTTCTCTCGCCTGTTTCCATAGAGGGGGAAAAAAGACATAGATTACTTCTTTTTTTTGTCAATTGCCTCTCAGGGCTTCCGTAGATCATCTATTAGTTTAAATAAATAAATGTGTTTGTGACTTTAAGTAGAATGAATTTAGTCCTTAGAAACACTTTGTGAGCTGCAAAGCGTTTTCAAATTTCCCACAGTCGTCCGCTCAAAGTCTGCAACATGGCTTCAACAGCAAATAATCGGCAAACTCTTTAATCAGCGGCTCCGGCCAAAGGTCAAGGCCATAGAAAGGTCATGCTAAGTTTAAAGGTCATGGTAAGGTCATAACACTGCATCCGGTCAACACATTTATCCAGATGATGCCTGACTTCAAGTTTTTTTTTAAAAAGTGACCCCATTCCCTTGATGCAGACATAGTCACACAAAACACACATACTGAACCTCAAACTTTCCACGATTTATAGTTAAAACATTACACTGTGGAAATATCTCACACAATTATTTACACACACACCTTTCCTTCATCCTTAGTGATTCTTATAACCAATAACATTAACAGACAACGTAATGGATGTGTGGATGGAGCGATATGATTGAAAGATGACCAACTATAGGTCCCATCTCAGTCACATGACCTGATAAGAAAAGAGATCATAACTGTCCAGTTCTTTGTTGACAGGCAACATCTGCAGATCTATCAGCAACTCGTTTACCTTTAAGGTAAGAACTCTTTCATAACAGTTTGTCAGCAACCCTCAGAAACCTTCAATCTTGTTTTTTATTTGAATGAGAAAACTATTAAAAAATATATGTTTAGTGGTGGAGGTGGAGTATGGAGATCCTTTACTTAAGCAAAAGTACTAATACCACGCTGTAAAAATACTCGTTTACGAGTAAAATGTATGCAAGTTTCATCGGGAAAGTGCTCCCTGTGAGTTTATATAATTAGTGTAATGATATACCATGTACACATACCATTATTTCTTATTACAAATAAATTCTTGTGTACAGGGCGAGTGCACCCAAAATAAAAATATTTTCCTCTTTTGATTATTGTAATTGATACTTCATTTTTTTTTTTAAATGCCTAATTTTAAAAGTTTCTCGTGTGTTGTTGAAAAATCTTAATTCAAGTAACTAAAGCTGTCAGATAAATGTAGTGGAGTAAAAAGTACAATACTCACCTCTGAAATGTAGTTGCGTACAAATATAAAGTTTAATGAAATGGGAACACTCCAGTTAAATACTGACACTTAAATAAAGTACCTGAGTAAATGTACTTACAGTCCACCACTGTAGATTTATGTCAAAAGGTTTATGTATCAATGTGGAAAATCTTTTCTTTTTTTTAAAAATTCTAAACTGGCTCTTTAGGAAAAACAAGGTTTTTTTTCAGGTTGCTGACACATCATGTTCAAAATGAGATTTCACTGTATTTATTTTTTTCAAACTGCTACTGTTTCCCTACTTCACAACTGACTCACACAGACAGACACCAACAGACAGAGTGATATTTACAGTATATACAACATATTTTATTCTCTGCCAACTGCAGGTGGGAGGAGAGTCATGGAGCTCTGGGTTTGGACTGGAACGTGCCCTTTACCTCAGCCATACTGCAGGTAAAAACCTCAAAAGGTTGAAAGTTGTTTTTTTTAAATGTGAGGTTTGGAAGTCACTCAGTTAATCTGAGTTACAGCAAAAAGCCTTGGGGAATAGTTGAAGGATGGGAGCTGGGTGTCAGGAAGTGTTCTTCAGTTGAGAGGAGGACGACACTGAGTCTATGTAGATAAGGCTCATTGTTTTGAGGGGTTTTTGTGTGTTTTGTTTTTTCAAAGACAACCCATTAACTTTTTACTTATTCCAAATATTTTTCTAAAGTTTAAGGTTTTCAATACTTCCCAAATTCAAGTATAAATTTGTATGGGGACATAAACTATGGATAAACACAAGGTATAGTTCAGTGTTTTGAAAAAATATTTCTTCACTTTTAAGTTAGTTGAGAAAATCGGAAGCGGGCATAGCATAAAGACTGGAATGAAGGAAACAGCTAGCCTGGCTCCAAAGCTTTAAAAAAAAAAAAGCATTACACCTCTAAAGCTGGCTTATTGTTAATGTACTGTCTCAGGTTTCTTTAAGCTGTTTGCAAAAAACTGTTTTTTATGAGGAGTTAACATGGTGGAACATTTTCTTGGTGAAGGAGGACAATTTGCCTTAAAGTAAATATAATGTGTTAGTTTGAGAGATTTAGAGGTGTTGGTAGGAGGATTTCTGAACTTTGGACATAGCCAGTCTAGCCATTTCACCCTGTTTCCTTAAGTCTAGCCGTTCCTTAAGTCTCCTTTAGTCTTTAGGCTAAGCTAGGCTAATCAACACCCGGCTCCACTTCCATACTTTCTGTGCAAGAGAAGTATAGAATTCCTCATCTCATATCTCTTGCCAAGAAGGCATATTTCCCAAAATGTCAAACTCTTCCTTTAAACCAATCTGCTACTTTTCAAGAACAAAAGTATTTTTAAGCAAAAATCTGTAAAAATAAATAAATGAAAACAATGAGCTTTATCTGTCTATACAACCGATGAAAAGTGCTGGAGTCTGAGGAGTTGAACATACGGAAAAAGGGCTGAGATTCAGGATATTAAGAGGAATTCATCAGCAGCGTAAACAGGCACAGTACTCAAATATATCCTTCGGTTGGTGGGTGCCAAGTAGAAGAAATGAAAAACATCCTTCGGGTCAGTGGAAGAAGAGCTGGGGGTTAAAGGCAGGAGAAATGGGATGTTTCCCAGAATAAATGGAAGACATCCTGGTCGCCAAGCGGCAGGGACTATAGAGAAAATAATCCCTACACCAGAGGGAACATTGTTTATATTCTTATGAAAGTGGTGTGAGGCCTTTTCAAAGCCTCTGAGTTAATCCTTCAGACCGGAGGCAAGGGTCATTTATAGGAAATGGGTCCAGTCCCATGAGACACTGGGTGATGAAACAGGATGTGTCCAATAGCACCTTCATGGTGTCCCAGTGTTGATGTGATGGGTGTCTGTCGAGCAGCATTGAGGTGACCTATTAGTGTTTAGCTTAAATGGAACTCCTATTGAGAAAAACAGAAGTAGAGCTTAAATAGAGCTCATCAAAGAGAAATACTTTCCAGGGCAGCTGCAGAGACAAGACTTGTAAAAGTCTTCAGTAGATTAAATGTTGGCCTAGACCAGAGGTGAGGACAGTTTCACAGAGAAAAACTGGAAACAACAACTTGGTTTCAACAGGTTCCAGTCTAAAGGCAAGGGAACTTGTTTGGTTTCCAGTAAATCAACAAAAGTAGAAAACATAGGTCAAGTTCTTGACCATGGGTGAGGGTTTCCAGTTGATAAGAGGATGGCTTCTAGACCAGATATCTGGGAATTTATTGTTCTGGAGTAGATTTTAGAGAATTTGTTTGGTTTCCAGTTCATGAAAGGGAAAATGTTTTTGACCAGAGGTGGGGGAACTCGTGTTTCGGTTTTCCAATAAATTAAACGTGGTACATTCTAGACCAGAGGTGAGATGACTTGATAAACTGATTCTAGATCAGATTTAACTCATTTGGTTTCCACTTGATAAAAGGGTGTGTATTTTAGACCAGAGTTGAGGGAACTTTTCTAAACTAAAAGTGAAGTAACTGGTTTTGTGCCCAGTTGAAGCAATGGGATACTTCCAAACCAGCAGTGAGGCAAGTTGTTCAGTTTCCAGTAGATTAAACTGGGCATGGTCTGGACCAGACAGGTTCTTGGTATTTGTATGATACTATGAGATGAAAGTTGTTTGGTTTCCAGTAGATGGTAGTAGATGCGAAGACTGGGAAGGCTTCTAGACAAGAGGTTAGGGAACTAATTTAGATTCCAGCACATTAAACAGATGACGCTCCAGAGCATCATCAGACACAGGCAGGTGTTCTATATTAAAAAAAAAATGTCATGTCCAGAAACAGTGATGAGCGAACTTTGAAGTTTCCAGTAGATAAAACATGGTGTTTCATAGTTTTAGAGAAGTCATTTGGCATTCCTTGGTGAAATCAGGTCCTATGCAAGGCTGGATGTTGGTAGACTTGTTTGGCTTCCAGAAGATAAAACTTGTTTGTTTTCCAATAGAGCAAACAGGATATGTTCTCAAGGTGATGAAGCTTCAGTCTTTATTTGAAAAAAAAAAACCATGACAAGTTTTGGACCCGATTTGAGGTTTCCAGCATGAGTCTCGACCAAATGTCAGGAAACTTTGTGGGGTTCCAGTAGATCAAATGAGCAGTGTTTTATTTGGCTTCCAGTCGATGAAAGTGGATGCGTTTTAGACCAGAGGTGAAGGAACTTGTTTGGTTTCCAGTATGGGGGATTCGTGCTCTGGTTCCAGTGTGTCTCCACTGGTCTGGTCTTCAGTGCTGCTCACAGTGTTGGAGTCTGCGGGAGCCTCATCCTAAACACACATACAGACATCAATAAGTTTTTGTATGAAAAGTGAGTACTCGGATTACTTTTGCCGTTAGCTTGTCATTTGATTTATGAGTTACTTGAATGTGGAAGTTAAAAGTTACAAAAAGAAACGAAAAGTCTTGTGTTTTAAAGAGTTACTGACAAAAGAAGCTGTTTTGTTGAGGCATATTTTGGAATAAGGTACACAAATGCGTTTCATGAGAACTAACCATAAAACACAGTTACTTCTGATTTTCAAAAACCCAGTGATAAAACTGGGTTCCTCTCTTGTAGTCTGTGTGTGTAGTGTTTGTGTGTGTGTGCTCTTACCGTCACCCAAGGGTGCGACAGGACCTCCTCTGCAGTGAAACGACTGTCCACGTTCACCTGCAGCATCTGACTAATCAGCATCTGAGGAACAGTTCACATGACTGTTAGCAGCCTTCAGTAAACTGTCTGAATTCATGTTTTATTGAATCTAATATGAAATGGCACCTGGTGGGAATTTCACATAAATGGTATTTAGATTCTGATGCTGAAATTGTGTAATCATAGAACTCTCTTTGCAACCAAAAATTGTGTTTTTTTATGTCTTAGAGATGTTTTGATTAATTGACAATGTGTCTCAGATAAAGATCAATATGTTCAATACGCTATTACACATTGTAGCAGCATTT
The DNA here is from genome assembly GCA_037974645.1 of Hollardia meadi. Lineage (NCBI taxonomy): Eukaryota > Metazoa > Chordata > Actinopteri > Tetraodontiformes > Triacanthodidae > Hollardia > Hollardia meadi. Next base: position 41,693 of record JBBPCS010000132.1, read on the forward strand.
ACAGACAGAGTACCCAAAACTTTTAGTCCCAGGAACAATACTTTTGGATTTTAGAACTAAAAGGTTCCTTTAGCCTGTTGTCTGCATTTCCACCACAGTCTAAAGACTAGATAGATAAATTAGTCTGCAGATGTTTGAAAAAGCGGTGGATGTTTTTTTTTTTTTACCTTCATGTTGATGTGTTGAAGCACAATGAACAAAAAGCAAATTGGTTTGCGGCTGCAGAATTTTAAAAAGCTGAGATAAAATTCTGTGACCAATCAGAATTGAGACTTAGGTGCCTGTGGAGGAAACTATTGATACATCCCAGTATCCAGTCAGTTTGGTTTTAATTAGATATTTGATGCTAAAAAAAGTGGGTGAAACATTATGATTGACAGCTGAGCCCTGCTCACGATTGAGTCGGGCGGGTGTATGTACTTTGGCGTCCATCTTTCCATCTTTATGTTTTCACTCGTGTCCGTTTGTTGGTTGGTTTGATTGTCACCAGGATTACACAAAACTTACTGAATGGATTTCTACTAAACTTGGTGGAAGGATGGGGCATGGGCCAAGGAAGAACCCATTAACCCATTTTGGCGCAGATCCAGATAAAGGGACGGATCCAAGAATTTTTTATCTCTTTCTTTAACAGTGTGAGACAGGGCATTTTTCGACATTTTCATTAATGCATGGATCTTGGTTTTTTAAAAATTTGGCATATTTAGAGGGCTGGTATCTATGAGTGTGTACACTTTAGTGTGGATCCAAATAAAAATCCGGATCTAGCAGATTTAAACATGTTTTCATAGGAGGGTAGTCTTTTTCTGGCTGCTGTACGATAACAAATAGTGCTAGAAACCAGCAACTACCACCAATGTGTAGCTAAGTTAATAGGGATTCAGCAAGGTACTAACAGAGTGTCACCAGTTGCTGCTGTTTGTGCTAAGGCTTAAATAAGAGGGCTGTTGGGCCTTGGCAGAGGTATGCGTTCTACTGAGTGCCATTTGAGTTATATACATCAATGGTGGAAACACACTTTGTTCCTCCAAAGGTTCCTGGTCCCTGGGAAAACATCCTGCAGTGGAAATGTGCCATATGTTTATCAGCAAAATTCTGATTTAAGTAAGTCAAACAAACAAGGTGACAACTTCAGTTTTCAACACCAGATTCTGTGGACACAACTCACTTAGTACTCAAAGTATCAAGACTGAAATGCAGCCTTTATTGCTAAAAGTTTGGAATTAACCAGACAAACCAACAGCACTATTTGTTTAAATAAACTTCATTAAATTATCTAGTTTGTTTTTGAGCTAACTGGAAGAACCTGTTAACTTCCACCACATTTATTGTTGGTATGAGTGGCACCTTGGCTGGCAGGCTGATGGTGTCCCAGTCCGGAGACGGAAACTCCAGCTTCCCCCTGAGGATCTGATCAAACAGCTCCTCCTGCACATTATTCTCACTGAGGAGAGGAGGAGGAGGGAAATGCTATGAATGAGCTGGACCCAAATGACAACATATTTATCAGTCAGTAGCAAAGCAAACACATAATATTTAATATAATACAAAATAAGATGCTGTGTTAGTAAAATAAATTAATCTAGTGAACATTGTTGATTTTTGGAAAACTTTGTATACACTCACCTCCTAAATGGTGGGAATCCACACAGCAGGATGTAGGTGATCACTCCCGCCGCCCAGATGTCCACCTTCAGACCATACCTACACACACACACACGGTTTAGTGTTTAGTGTTAACCTTTTCTCCCCACAAACTGATTTTCAACTCTTCTTCTCTCTCACCCTGTCTCAGCGATGATCTCCGGCGCAACATATGTCGGCGTGCCGCACACAGTGTACAGCGGTCCCTCCACCACCGTCGCCAGGCCGAAGTCACCCAGCTTCAGTGATTTAGTGCCGTCTGGATACTCGCACACCTGCAGTACACAAACACTTCAAATCCTCCCAAAATACACACAGTACACATACAGGCTGAAGGCGAAGCAACAACAAAGAGTTTTACTGTACTATTAAACAGCACTTTGTATTTAAAATAGTTAAAAACAATCTAATGAATTTAATAGCTGGTATCTATCTGTGTGTGTGTGTGTGTGTGTGTGTGTGTGTGTGTGTGTGTGTGTGTGTGTGTGTGTGTGTGTGAGTGCGTGTGTGT
>JBBPCS010000132.1:53999-66810 GCA_037974645.1 Hollardia meadi
TTAAAGCTGAAGGTCTACACTTCAATCACATCTTGATTGCTTCATTTCAAATCCATTGTGGTGGTGTACAGAGGCAACATTACACAAATTGTGTCACTATCCAAATACTTATGGACCTGATATTAAATATTAAAAAGCGACAACAGACTGCCATCAATAACGTCATCAATAACCACTGTGGCCAGTAGATGTTTACTCTCAGATTTATGTCATTTTTGATGCCTACTGTTATCTGTGCATGTAAACATTGTAAATTACACGCATAACATTTGGGAAATTTGGGCACAGTTGGTACCATGAGTGGTACTACAGAACATTTTCTCAGCTTATATCATCTGTTGTTACTTGAGCATCTGCAAGTACAGATCATGGCCATGTGAGTCTGAGGCTGATAGGGGGTCGACCAAAGACCGAAGCGCTGTCGTCTCTTCGTCAGGCAGCGGTGACTCAAATTCTGGGACCAGAACTCCACTGTCTGAAGTTCAAGGTCGTCACTGCACCCTCCCAGTCAACTTCTTTGTCTGTAAGGCCCGAAAGATGAGGAGAAAAAAGAGGGTTTGGTTAGTTTGCACGTGTGTGTGAGAAAGGCAGGCAGGCAATCATAAAAATTTCCAGGCAACAGAAAAGCTCAATCCTTACATCACCTCAGGATGTTCCTCTTCCTCATGTGCATTTATGATGTCCCATTTGCAAAAGCTGATCAGGATGTGGTTGTGCTGTCTGAAAGAGGAGGATCAATCCAGCCATCTCCAATGTTTTGAGGGATGCTCGAAGACATCGCAGAGAGATGTAGTGAACATAGAGGAGGTGCAATGTGAGATGTCAAGGAGACCATCTTCATCAAGCATGTGATGCACATAGTAGATGCAAGTAACAGCTACCAGATGTCACACAATAATGCCGTTATATAACTAACTAATGCTACACTGGTTTTAATGTTATGCTTTCACTGCCTTTCAACTCTATATCACCAGTTGTATGGCCGCCCCTGCCCTTCTTCATGTTGACATTAAATCATGATGTCAGGCTTCCAAACTATCACATTAAACCACATGAATGAATATTTAAACAGGCCAGGTTATTTTGTTCTGCAGACTGCCAATGTAGCACACACTGTCCAAGTATTTCTTGTTATTGTTGCGCATTGAAGCACAAGGGGGAATCAGGTGGACATACTGTTAACTAAATACCAGCTTTTACAATTCAACATGGCATTCATTAATTAGCGTTATAATGCTGACATCACCAATTTGGCCATTTATTGAAACCATCACGGGGAAGAATGTGCTCTTCAAAATATGCTAACTAAACTATATTAGCATGTTTGGCAAAAAAAAAAAAAAAAGCAGGCAGCCACTCACCTACGAACGTTAGATTCTGGATCTTAATTTGATTTTCACCTTCTGCAGGCCTCCAGGGTTATTCCAGTTAACGTTAGTCTGTTCATCATGACTTTATCTGATTTGAATGATTAAGTTAATGATTTTATTTGAGTGAATGGGTCAGCGGAGGCTGCAGGTGATCTACTGCACAGCCACCTGCAGGAAAACACTGCTAGAAAGGCCCACCCCCCTGACTCCCCGATTGGATAGTGAAGCTATAATCCTGATTGGATAGTCAAATGATATGTTAATCAAAACATCCCGATTGGCTAGTCATCGAAAGCTTCAAATGTGGGACAAAAGTACTTGCAACTTGTTTGATTTGTACTCATAGATTTGATTTGTAACTGCAAACTTGGAATTCACATATGCAATTGAGTTTTGCGTGAACTTTTTTCACCCACAATCAGATAGATGTGTAACTGCAAAACATTTGTCCAAATCTTCTTTATGCACTCAGTGTACACAATTGTTTGTACAAATCTTTTTCATGTGTTCACAAAATGTCATACACAACTACAAAATCTCATTACAGATTGAAAGATTAAATTAATTTGTTCAGATCATTTTTACACATTCAAACATTTAAATTATTTTTTAAAGTGTTTTCACACATTCAGATATGGTGATACACAACTACAATACTTTTGACCCTATTTTGACTCCACATTAAACTACTAAACATAACTAACAGTCTAAAGTCATGCTAGCAGCTTTGTGAGGCTGTACTCAGAATCAGTGGTGCTTTGAGCTAAATTATAATGTCAGCATGCTAACATGCACATGACTTTTATATAATATATATATATATATTATATATATATATAGTAGTAGCGTGAATACACACAGTAAGATGCAGGTCTAAATCATTGACATAAATAAAGATGGATGACGCGTCTCCACTTGCTGCGGAGCCACAGTATCGAGCTCCTGCCCATACGCCGGCCCGCCCAATCGCGAGCAGGGCTCAGCTGTCAATCATGACATTTCACCTCGTTTTTATAGCATCAAATAACTAATTAAAACCAAACAGATCAGAAAAAATAACACTTGAACATACATCAGCGTGATAAGAACTACCTAAAAGGACAGAAACCATCTTTGGGAAAAATATATTTGATGTGTCCTTTAAGTTTTTAGTTTGGCCCATGTTCTACCTGATATCATTGAGGGGGAGGAGTTTATGACCTATAATGCAGCCCACCACCAAGGGGCAATCAAGATGTTTTGGCTTCAGTTTTTGGGAGCTACCATCTTTATATACAGTCAATAGTTTAAATGTAATGCAACACAGAGAAAAATGTTGTCTGACTTTTAGGTCTACTATGGAAAAAAGAGTGTTTTTCCCTTGTTCATGACATCACGGCTGCACATTTATGATATTTATGATACTATTATATTACCTGATTGACAGGTCTCTGGAGCTGGAGGAACAGCTGGATTGCTTCCCCTTCTTCTCAGCCATTGCTGCAGCTGAAACACAAGTATCATCAATAGGTTTGTAACGGATAAATTTCAAGGGTTTATTTTTAATTCTGGCTAATTTTAGCTGCATTATCAACAATATGTCACTTCCTTGTCAATTCTCGTACATATTTATATGCAACTCAAATGATCCTTACCGTTAACCTACAGTGTTTATTATATTTGGCCTTGTGTATATTGTGGATTTGAATCTTATTGATATTTTGTATTTGCAGTATTTCCAACTGCTGCAAAACTAAATAAAAATCGATCTTATCTTACTTTAATTTTTAAAGGTAAAATCTATATTAAACCTAAAGTTACTGCAGTATATTTCCAGTGGTAGCCAACAAGAGGTAGCCTAGTCAGAACCTTTCTTATATTTCATGTGAAATATTAATCTGTGGAGTAATTAGGGCTGTCAAACAATTTTAGTGGATTTAAAGTACAATATTTCCCTCTGAAATGTAGTGGATTATTACGGAGCCCCTAAGGGGACATGGGTGAGAAAAAAAAAAAGATTTTTGCGAGATAACGCAAGACTTTTGGATTATTGCGTATCCGTAGATTATAAGTATAAAGTAGCAGAAACAAAAATTAAAGATACTTGAGTAAAATTAAACTTTTTTACTTTCCACCACTGTATATTTCAAGGTGCAGCAAGTCCTAAATATATTGAAATATAGTAGAAATATGTTTTAATATAATAACTGAATAGTTACAATATACAATATTAAACTACAATATAATGCAATATAATACGTTTAATTTCAGATAATATTCTGAATGCTGTTGAAATGACATTTTATATGTAGCTTAATCTAGAAAAAGCGCAACAAACGAAATTTAGGCCAGTTTCACTTCTAGACGTCTCTGGAAATCTGGTAACCCTCATGCCTCCATTTGCGGTCTGCATACGCAGAAATGTGCTCCTCGGTGTTTACATTTCGAGAGTTCAAATATGCATTTTCTCCTATTGTCTGAACATTTTTCAATCGTTTGTAAAACTTTTAAACTGTCGGGTTTAAAAGTTAACCCGACAGTTTTAAACTGTCGGTGTGACAGTTGACAGTTCGACTGTGGGGGTTACACAGTAACATCCACAGTTACTACTGTCCTTAAATTAATAGGTTTTGTCATTGTTTACTGGATTCCTTTTCAATATTCATTCTCGGTTTGTTTGTGCTCCACATTTTAACAAAAGCAAGGTTACCACCGATGTGAATACTATGTTTTTTTACGCTACGCACTTAAATATGTCGTCAAAACATACGCACTAACACAAAACAATATATCAGCCTGTCCGAGCTCAGACAACACGTAGAATCATAGCTTACTTTTTAAAGAACACGCTTGTCTTCTTACCTTTTTATCCAAATAAAGCTTGACGTTGCTTGACTGTTTACAAGCAGCAGTAAAATGTCGGAAACCCCCAGTAGAGTGATTATGATTGGCTCGTGGGGGAAAAGGAACGCCCACTTTCTCTTCTTCCTGACTTTGCTCTTTGGGCAATTTTTTCCACTTTTTTTTTTTTGTTGTTTGTTTTTTGCAGCTGTATTTCTGTGCAAAAGATAGATAAATTGTATAGATTATATTTTTTGATTTTCAAAAGCTTGACCATGATTGTAATCTTTAAAATGATTTATTTTATTCCTACCGGCATCACATTTAAAGAAAACTCTAGAAACACAACACTGGTGGTTTTCTAATAACACTTATATAACCAATAATGTTTATTTACATTGTGTAGTAGTTATGTTTCTTTAGTAACTATGTTTAATATTTACACAGGACATAAGTTAATTTAATATTGTCAGTTGAATTAAAAAATTTGACTGGTGGGGAACAGATGCTGGAGCGTCTCTCCCAGCTGCTGAATCAAACCTAACCTAACTGTTAAGTGCAGTGCTTACACTTATGCAGTGGCGCTATATATTAATAGCAACTTTTTACAGTACATATCTTTCTGTCCTTATTTGGAACATTATTCATGGTTAGAGGCATGGCTCCTCTCTTAATACCATCAATGCACAACTGGTTCTGGCGCATACTACAGTTAATTATTACTTCATGACACAAATGTTGACTACAGCCAATATAAGCCAAGATGGGCTTCATTCATATGTTATGATATAGTCACGAGTTATCTTGTGTAGGCTATTATTGTATTAATAATGTTGACAACCCTAAGGTGATGTATGTATCTTGCTAAACATGTCCAATTCTTATATGTCTCATTCACACATAGGAAAACACCTAACATTACCATAACAAACGTAAACAACAAACTGTTAGCACTCAAACTAGCATGTTAGTATTGGGAAATTTTGGCTGCACTTTTTCTGTCATTCTTCTGTTACCCTATACAGTCAATGGTGCAACTAGCTCCCTAGCTCCAGCAATTTCGATCTAGCCTAATGGAAGACTCCAGTCATGCAATGAGTGTACGTGGGTGGGCAGGTACGCAGCCGTCCAATCAGTTTATTTCGGCTGAATGAAATTATTGGATGAGCTTACTACAGGCCTGTAACAGCCACAGAAATTGCATTTTTTTTTCCCCTTCTTTTTTGTCAGAGCATTCAATTTATTCATCACTGTTGGAATGTTGAGAGTTTCTACAAATAGAACAAAAAATGTTTCTAAAACAACTTACCAACCCTAGCTCACTTTAGTGTGCTTTTCTAACTGAATTTGTTTTTTTGTTTAATTTAGACACAACCTGTTGACAAACCTAAAACACACATTCAGACATATCCCTTTTACAAATTCTTATTTTACAGCAGTGTCCTCGCTGGCTGACCACGCTCTGCCTAAATTTACACGTTATGTTACTGAAGAAGTCTTATTAAGAGCTTAAGTTGGAGAAGATCACAAACATCGGACTTTTTAACCAACAGTATCAAATCATTGAATGCAATTTAAACAGTGTTGCTGTATCATAAGAGCAAATCATAAACATTGCACAATAATATGTAATAATATCCTCTCACTGTCACACCCATGTGGGTTATTTTATACACATAGAATCACTTCTGCAAACAAAGTAACTTATTATCAATAAACTATTATGACTATTATGTTTAATTGCCACTTAAATTGACTCTTGCACAGCTCTTGTCTGTATATAATAGCTATATAAGTTTGCTTTTATTTCTTCAGCTCTGTGTCTATGTTAGCTTTATGTTTGTATCTTTATCTTCCGTTAAATTTCTCCTCTGCATTGTTTTTAAGTATATTGAGAGTTAATTTTAGCTGGAGTTATTAATTCCCTGCATGTATCGACACACTTGGACAATAAATTCTGATTCTTGCAAATGATTGGATTATGACAAACACACAGAAACTATATGCACAGGACTTCCTATGTTATGTTCACAACAATGAATTAAGTTGTAAAATCAGCTTAACTTCAATCAACAAAACAAACAACGACTTACATCTTTGTCAAAAAGTCTTTACTTCCTTTCTTGGTATTAAAACATATCTCTTTGTTCGTTGCTTTGTGGTATTTCAGATGTGTTCATAACAAGGAAGTCAACTGAAACTGAAACTTCCTTCTTCCTGGTAAAATGGACTCCAAAATGCAGTTTTTCACTTTGTTTTTTCTCCGTTTAATTCTCTGAGTTTCACAGAATTACTTTTATTTGATTAGACCCCCTCTGTCTCTTTCTGTCCACCAGGACATAAAGTTTGAAGTGAGAGAAAAAGTGTGTTATTGAATAAAATTACAGACAATTTTGTGCAGCTACACCAGTTAATACAAATGGAGATCCTGATTATTCATTTTAATGGACTGTTAGTGTCACCTAGTGGAGAAGATTTCTAATTACAACTCCAGTAGAAGGGAGGCAAGATGAGTCTATTGTTGTTATCAGCTAAAGACCTTCAAGAAATTCATTTGTAAAATATCTTGGATTGCCAGTTAGACAGCATGAAAAACACCAAAAACCCTAAAACTGAGCAGCTAAACTGAATTTAGCCATCATTACTTGTGTTATTTACACCTGTGCTTTTCCTTTCCTAAAAATGTCTTCCACAGGAGAGGTCTATGCTGAAGGGTCTCAAGCTGCAGTATAGAAACTTATAAACTGTACTAAAATAAATAGAAAAGGCTAACTGGTAACCAGTCAGTCAGCCTTTCAGCTACGAGGACAAGACACTTGTAATCTCTAAGTGGACAACCTCAAGAAAACCACTGTCTATGGAAAAGGATACTTAAGATCCCGGCCAAGCCCCCATTTGTTACAAGCTTGGCTCAGGTTTGCAACACGGGGTCCCCATGCAAAAGCCAAAAAAGATGCAGTGGAGATGTAGTCAGTAGTGCAAGGATGAATGAAGGAATGGTGTTAGACTTTGTATGTGTGTATGTGTGCAAACATAAAGACAAAGTAAAAAAAGAGATGACAGAGATGAGAGCAGTCCTTATGCCCCTGCCAATTAGCTCATGTTAGCAACATGCTAGAAACATGGTAAATATACCTGCGAAACATCATCACACATTAGCATTGTCATTGTCAGTATATTAACATGCTGATGTTAGCATTTAGTTACGACTTTGTTCAAGTACAGACCATTAGATGTATATAAAGATGAATGATGCATCTCCACTTCCTCACACTGTACAAAAACTAAGCTAAAATATCCAGAATACTAGCAGTGCTGCCATCTTACGCTGGTGACGTCATTTGGAGCAAGAGTCTGCGCAGTATTGATTGGGTGGTGGAGTCGCAGTATAGAATTCCGCCCTTACTCATGTCTGACTCAATCGCGGGCAGGGCTCAGCTGTCAGTCATGGTGTTTCACCCCCTTCTGATTAAAGCCAAACTTATTAGAGAAATGAACACTTGAACAAACATCAGTGTAATCTCAAGTGCCATCTGCTAACATGGAGAGAGTGGCATTAATGACCAGTACTGCAGCCAAAAGATGTTTAGGCTTCACTTTTGAGGGGCTGAGACAGAGCTGTTAGCATGACTGTAGGTTTATTCTCTATAATAAATCACACAATTTCTGATGTTTATTGGTGGTAATATAAAATAAATTACCTACACATTAAGAACATTGGTATGTTTGGGCATGTGTTTCCAGATGTTTCCGCCAATCACACTCAAATGTAATGTTTGCTGCTTGCTTTGGCCACCTCTACTCTATCCTAAATTGCCCTAAATTTATATTCTCTGGGCAGCAATCGTTACATCCAAACATTCATGTCCTGAAACATGTCTTCAGTCAGTCTGTGGTTGGCGTCACTAATATTACATACATGTTTTTTCCATGGTCTTACTTGGGCTGTTTTTGAAGACTAATTTACTTAAGGAACGGAACCACCCTTAGGTTAGCAACAACACAGATTCTGGTGATTAGATATGGCCTGTTGATTTATTATGAATTTGAACAAAGAGTCAAACCCAAGGACACTTACGTAAGCACTGTCGGTGTGTAAAACCACCAACCTGCTTCCTCTTCTGATGAAAACATCAAATACCCTTTGAACAGCTACAGATACATTTATCAAAATGACATCATTGGACATCAAAATACAGATTTCAAACATTTAGAACTGGGTAATTATGTTAAAAAATATGTTTCTCAACAAACATGGCTTTGACATCACAGAGTCTCCTTTCTGCTTTCCTTTGACTAGTCTTGATAAGATCTGTCTGTAAATTAGCTTCTTTTTCACAAATTTGGAGACGAGAGTTCACGTTTATATTTTTAGTCTCATTTTAATACAGAGTATTAAGAGTTTGTTTGTCCATAGCCACGAAGCACATCAAAACAAGGGGACATAAAGAGAGAGAAAAGTTCCAACTCCTGCCTCTGTGCTTCCAGTGGTGTCAACCTGTTATCGGGTGTCACCTGCATCAGGAGGAGAGTTGTCACCATTGTCCTCCCAGGAAGAGGAAGTGAACCCTGCAGGGGCAGAGATAGAGTGTGGGGCGGGGGTGTGGCCGAGGCCTTGGTACCGCCCACTCGAAGAAGGGGAGGAGGGCATCGATGTGGCTGCCACGGATACTGGGTCCTGGGAGGTTGCTGTGAGGAGGCCGGTGTGCTCTGTGTGCTCTGGTCGAGCTACCACACCAAAGTACATCTTGTTGGGACGACCCAGGAACGTACGACCTGATGGAAGGAGCAGAGGTATTTACCACAAATTATAGTTTGACTGGGATATTAACACACATACACCCGCAGTGACTGAAATGTAACATTAACACTTAAGATCAGTAATCCAGAGCAATGGGTTGAAAATGTTAATTTAAAGTGATGGAAATGTACATTATGCTTACCTGGCATGCACATTATATTTCAGGCAATAGGACTTTATCCACCTTTAGTTTTTCCCTGGGCCTTTATTTGTTCATGTCAACCACACCTCTGGCCATTATTAGAGACCCAGTTTTTATTTGACTACCAGTTTTTATTTGAGGAAATACAGTAATTATAGACAAATGTCACTCAGAACATGAGTGACATTAAAACCAAAACCAGACGTCCATTTCATCATTGTTATAGTATGCAAAAATATAATGTACAATGGTAGGGTTAGGGTTAGTATTAACTGAATGGTACAATCATTTTATTAGTCATTAAGTTATATTAAGACACGAAATATCAATAAAGATCGACTAGGATTCAATAAAAACTCCATATTTCTGACTAAGACACTCACCAGCATGGCGGACCTGCTCTGTGACATCAGCTCTGATGTCAGAGAAATCCCACATGGCCAGAAAGCTGTCGAAACATGATCCCTCCTCTGCTTCCTGGATGGAGGAGATAGATAGATAGATAGATAGATAGATAGATAGATAGATAGATAGATAGATAGATAGATAGATAGATAGATAGATACATACATACATACATACATACATACATACATACATACATACATACATACATACATACATACATGTTTACCTGTACATATGGTTTGTAGGTGAAGGTGTAGTGGTGAGCGATGGCAGCCAGGAACATTTCTATGCAGATGATGAAGTCCTGTATCAATCAGTTCAGGGAGTTGTTATCTCAAAGTCACAAGTATCAAAAGATCACAACTCATTTCCTCTGTCTCTCCTTCTCTCTCTCAGAAGCCATATGTTTGTGTGTAGGAAAGTAAAATAAATCTACAGACGGATACTTCTTTTTCTATATTTTTGTTCTATGCTGTCAAGGTAAGAAACTTTAAATGTCAGTGCTCCTTTTGGCACCAACAAATAAATCCACATGACTATATGGTTTATTTGTTTGTAAATGTGTGTACCTGCAGTCCAGTAGCCACAGCCTCCACACTGTCCCAGTCCCAGGTGTGTTTGTCAGATATCACACCGACCTTCACCAGGAATGCTATTACAACTGCCTGCCTGAAGAGAGAAAGAAATGTTTGTGATAAACTTCAGGGTGAAGTGTTCATTTATTGGTTGAGATAATTCTCAACCTAAATAAGATAAACTATTTTAAAAAACCCTTTTGGATTAGTTGGAAAATGCATTATCACAAAGCTGAAAACAGGCTCACTTCCCAGAACCTCAAATAACAGCCTCAAATGTCTTGTGTGCGTTCAGTTTAAAATGATACAGAGAAATGCAGCAAATGACTCTATTCATCCTTCCATCCTTACCAGAAGGAGACAAACACCACCAGTTTGACGCAGAGGAACTTGCCTACAGGCCTGATGGGAGTCAGCTCTTCTTTGAGAGCTCGGTACAGCAACACCAGACAATACATGGCAAACTGGAGAGAGTGAGAGAAAGAGAGAGTGAGATGTATACTTACAAAATACCTAAGGAAGCAGAACATATATTTTGTGTCCAAACTTTGTCAGATTTAGTTGTTGTTTGATTGTTTGATTTGTAGTGTTCTCAGAAATCCCATAAAACCACAGAAAATACGTGCAGTGTGTCAAAGCATCTACACTGAGCTTAAAGTGGACTTTTTCCAACTTTTCCTCCCCCTAGCATTTACAAGCAGTATTATTGTTGGCGCTGCATTTGCAAAGACAGTGTTAGCAACATGGCTATTGCTAGCAGCCAGGCTACTGTCCAAAGAAAAAACAACCGTAAGAATTCCAATTGAACATAGAAACTCTGGTCTCAGTGTTATGATAAAGGAAGCGTAAACACCTGGTTGTATTAATAAGTAGGCAGGTCTTGTTACTTACTGATCTAGTAGAAAGAATGTCTGTTTTGAACACTCTAAAACCCGGTGGCAAGGGGAAACACATATCAACAGGGGATTATTTCGACACAACACCAAAGCGCTTTCCATCGAATGCCCGTCTGTTCACTCTTGTTTTACTTCGATTTCTATCACTCTCCTTTTTTGCCTTCTTTGCCTTCTCCATAAGCGGGGTTCTTTTTCTTTTGCAGGGTAGAGTTTCCACAGTTACTCCATTTGTTCCACTGTAACCTGGGGATAGCGACCTGGGAGAACAATGCCTCTTTCCGTTTTGGTTCTGCGAAGGCTGACATGCTTCCTTTGTGCCATAAATCGAGCCTTCATTTTCACACGAAAAATCCAGCCCGGTGGCAGCATGAATAGCATAGTGAAAGCAAGGCTTACAGGGGACCAAACTAAATGTGGACAGTGTCATTTTTCTTTAGCCATTACACTGTGCAATATATATTTACTTCATAATGATAAGTTAAAGCAAAAAATTGTATATTTCCTCTTTAAAGTTAGGGGTTTGGGATTGTGCTATGTTATGACAACAAGGGTCCTCACAGTAAGTTAGTGCAGTCCTGTGTGTGTCTTTACCAGCTGTGATATGTTGTTGATGATGACCAAGTAGGACCAGGCATTTCTGAAACTGAAGTTGGCTTCATCATAAACCCCACAGAGCTGACAGATCCTGCAGCCAGAAAAGGAAACATAACAGGAAACATTCAGCTTCATAGATTACATGCTTCAATGTGTTGTGGTGATGTAACATTTCTAAAATGATAGCATTTTAAAGCGACTAGTTCTTGTTTGTGATGATGGTGATGCTGACATGTTGCCAGTACTGTTCTTCTGGTGCATTTAGTTTATTTGGGGCAATTTCAATGAAACAGTGTTAACAGGGCTATTATCATGGTTACATGGTTACAGGTAGCAACTTTGCTAACTATTATCATTGTCAGGTGATATTAAAGCAGAAGGCATGGTAATTTTCTGCAATTAGTTATGGAATGCTCCAAAAACACCTGTTTGGAACATTCCACAGGTAAACAGGTTCATTTGTAACAGGAGACAGTATCATTATTGGGTATGATGGGCTTGGGAACACTTTGTTAAACCGTTGTCGTTGAACACTTACAGTGCTATCACGGTAGTTACAGGTCTCACCACAGTGTACTGCAGGACTCCCAGTTTACACCTGAAGAGCAGCACCCTAACAGAGAAAGAGAGAGGAACACTTAGACATCCATCTATCCATCCATCCTACAGTGACCCTGTATCTGTCCTCCTCTTACTCTCCCATGGGCCATGGTGGGCAGCAGCACAGCGGGGGCAGGTGTGGCTGCTGCTGCTGGACCTCCAGCATGAGCACCAGGCTGGGGTACTGGTTACTGAGGAAGTTCAACAGGAACACCAGGAAGTTGTAGATGACGTAGGCCTCATAGCACTCCCTGCACGTGTCAACATAGATGGCCAGACTGGGATACCGCAGAGCCAGCCACTGGACAGCAGGGAGAAGGAGAGACAGACAGTAGAAGAAGAATGAAAATTTATATGCAGACATGAGGGAACATTAAAAGTATTAAGTGATGTCAACAGTATGCATGTGTCACAAGAAAGAATGAAACAAACAAACATGGTGAATATGCTACCATGGTGTATCATTACATTAACTTTAATGGAGTTAACTAATAACAGACTGTATAATAAAATAATCAAAAACACAGAAGTGTTGTGTGTGTGTGTGTGTGTGTGTGTGTGTGTGTGTGTGTGTGTGTGTGTGTGTGTGTGTGTGTGTGTGTGTG
>JBBPCS010000132.1:67430-81207 GCA_037974645.1 Hollardia meadi
TGTGTGTGTGTGTGTGTGTGTGTGTGTGTGTGTGTGTGTGTGTGTGTGTGTGTGTGTGTGTGTGTGTGTGTATATGTGTGTGTGTGTGTGTGTGTGTGTACAGGGTCGTGGTCGATGGTGTGTGAGCGGCGTCTGTTTTTGGGTCAGTACTTCTCGGCCCGGGAAGATCACTGGCTCAGTTTTCACTTCTACCACAGCTGTGCAGACAGAGAGCAAGGAGGCCGCTCAAGACCAGCAACCGAGGCCCGGGCATGCATGGCTGAGCTCTACCTGCAGCGAGGTTGGTAACAAGATTAACTAGATTCCACAAGTCTCTGGGGCATGAACAGAGAAATAACAAAAGTAAAAGTACATACATTATTATGAAGGGTAAAAAACATGCAATAAACCTAATTCTGTGGTTCTGCAGGTGAGCTGGAGCAGGCGAGGCAGCAGGCAGAGCTGTGCATCGAGCAGGCAGTGGACAGCGGCTGGCTGGACTCAGCCGGTCGGCCCCTGAGGCTCCGGGCCCGCCAAGCACTGTGGAGGATCTACAGTCGACTGGCTGACATTTCGCTGGACGCCGCAGACTACAGTGAGGCCCTGACGCTGCTCCACAAGGGCTACAGCATGGCTACTGAGTGTAGGTCAACACAGTCTATATATTTGTGTATAGAATATACATACAAGAAGTTAAAGGGGGTAGGTACTCCATACTGCGCCTCCAACGCCTGATCGCTACTGCGCAGACTCTGGCTCCAAATGATGTCATCAGCGCAAGATGGCAGCGCTCATATCTGAGATATTTTGGCTGCATTTTTGTACAGTGGGAGGAAGCGGAGACGTGTCATCAACCAATTTTTTACCCAATGATGGCACTAGATGGAAGGTTATGGGCTCATTTAAGTGATTACAAATCATTCTGGGGGCAACGTGAATGTCTGAACCAAATTTCATGCAATCCATCGGATAGTTGCTGAGATAATTTAGTGGTGGACACACCGATCAATCAACATTTCTAGAACCAGTCCACTAGCCTGGCTTAAAATCTAAACTCACCAAAACTGAAGATACATGTGTGTCACTGGACTGCTTTTGTTTCTCTATTGTTCGAGTAAATGTAATATACGGTGGCCAGCAGGGACAAAACTTCAGCAGAAAGGACCCAAGACTGAACATAACCAAACTTCAGTGTGTCTGAGGATGTTTGGAGTAAAATACAATAAAACAGGAAAGCTGTTGTATTCACTGATGTCACTGTTTCAGCTGAAGACAAACAGATGGAAGGCGAGGCCTCCTATCAACTAGGACTGACCTATCAGAGGGCAGGAGACCATGACACAGCCAAACAGGTACCTGAGTGTGTACTTTCTTAATTTTAATGTCATTTTATCTCATGAAAATACCAAAATCAACAATGTGTTAGCCCATCCCTCAATAGTTTCTGACTTATATACTCTGTCTCTCTCAGCCCGAAGCCAAATGGGTTGAAAAGGTTTAAAAACAGCTCACAAATACATAGTTTGAGTTTTTAAAAAGGCTTAATTAATTTCCTAAAACAGCTGGTCATTATAGTTCTTATCAAACATTACTCAAAGTGGAGAAGATATTATCTAATATAAAACTATTTTCAGTGCCGGGTTAATCCACATTTGGTGCTCTAGTGAGTATTTGTAGCAGCAGCATGGTGTATGTGGGATTGAGCCAAAATAAACTACAGTGTGTTTGTTCATGGTAATGAAGGAACACGTCACCCAGTGCAACAGTGTGGCTCATTGATGTGTTTTTAAAGGCCGACTCAATCCGTGTTCTTTATCAAATGTAAACTCCCCCTCAGCCGTTAGCGAAAAGCAGTGATGTAGGTTACAGCGCTGATGCCCTCCCCTCCCTCAACCCACACGCACAGAAGTCCATTGAGAACATGGGGAGTGACTAAAGTGTCAGCGTGGAAGATAAAAATTGTTGTAATAAAACAGCAATAAAAGGTACTCTGTGGCTCAACAAGGGAGACAGAGAGAGACAGACAGCAGAAGGTGAACAAAGGTGTGGAAAGGTGCCACATTGCCAGATTTTGCATGAATGCAGTCGACGTGAACACTCCTCCAGTCCGCTGTGTGTGGCTGCCACCGGCCATGTTCAAACAGACACAGGCCTGCAGGTCACATGGTGAAAAGTTTTTACAAGGATTTGTATTTTGACTCTTAAACACGCATATTTGGACTAATACTTGAATGTTCACATTTGAATATATAAGGAACACTACTGTGGAGCTACAGAGTGATATAAAAACCTCAAAAACACAAAAAATAGTGGTACCACTCTTTAACAGTTTCTGGACAACAATGGAGCTCTGTGCTACAGAGGAAGAAGGTCTACCAGGCTTTAATACACACACAGCAGTTATTAGATACATTCAGTGTTAGTTTTGATCTTGTTACGGGATTAATTAATGAGAAGAAAAATCAATCATACTGATCCTTTCAGATGGATTCATATTTATGATGTTTTTAGTAACACAAGTGTGTGTGTGTGTGTGTGTGTGTGTGTGTGTGTGTGTGCGTGTGCGCGTGTGTGTGTGTGTGCGTGTGTGTGTGCATGTCTGTGTGTCCAGTTCTTCAACACTTGCATGCAGATTTGCGCCACACTGCAGGATGCAGATGGACTGGGGAAGTCCTACAAGGCTATGGCCAAGTGTATAGAGAGGTACACACATACACAAAAACACACACACACTAAATATACCCTCCATTTCTGTGCATTATTTTGTGTTTATGGTTATATAGATCCAGGTGTTCATATGTTTCAGCATTCATGAATCGATAGTTTTGTGCTTGCCAGTGTACAAACGTTTTAATGTGTGTGTGCATGTGTGTTTTAACGTTGTGTGTCAGTGAGGGAAACATACACGAGATAGTCCAGTGTCTGGAGAAGTTAGCCGACATCTCCCGTAGCAACGGACTGCAACACAACCTGGCAGACGCCTGCTTGTGTCTGGGCAATATCTACTACATAAGGGTATGACACACACACACATACACATAGTGATTATTAACCAATGAAATGGTTCAAACTGTATCCTTATTAGCAGGGAATCCATCTCTGGCATAATTACCTTACTTGCAGATTGTTTTTCTGTCAATTGATGGGTCAAGCTTGAACTCCGGGTACATCTAAACGGACTAATGCTGTATAAATCAGCAACAATGCACTCATTCATTTATTTATATGTATTTATATTTTCGTCCGTTGTTCCGCTATGAGCAGTGTGGTTTTGGTATTAATTCAGTCCGTTTTTGCTATTTTAAAAGCTGATAAGATATCTAAAAGCAAAAACAAGAAATTACCTCTAAAACACTGGTGTTTAAGTTAATATCAGCTTCTCAAGCACTTGATAGAAATATGATGAAAAATTTTACAGGTCCTATCCTGTTGTCTCAGAATAGAAATCATTACAAATTTAACACCCCAAATACAACTTTTTTTTTGTTGTTGTTGTGTTTTTACCAATTGTTCTCTCTCTCTCTTTTTATCTCCCTCTAGAGTCAGTATAACAGAGCTTGTGAGTTCTTCTTGCAGGGTTATGAAGTTGCCTGTAATCTAGAACATGTGGCTCTGCTGCAGAAAGCACAGGTACATTTTCTTTAAATGTCATGTCTGTATGGCTCTGTTTCACACTGTCCCACAGCTAGTAGCTGGTAGAGAACCATCACTGCTTTCTGTACAAGTTTCTACACTCGTTGTGGAGCTTTCTTGTAACACCTTTTGAATAGTTGAAGAAAAAAGATTAAGTACAGAGCACATTAGATCTTGATACAATGGACTGCACAATGTCATGTCAAAATGTCCAACTAACAAGCAGATGGTGACAGAAAAACAACACTCATCCTCTATGTCAGAGTTTATTCAACATACCTTGCCTACCGTGATACACATTGACAGCTGTTCTTCTGTCTGTCTATGGTTCTCTCAGGTGTTGGTGGCCAGTGCTCGTGCTCACCTCCTGATCAAGAAATACAGCATTGACGTGGAGTCAGCCACGCCTGCCTCCCTGCGACAACTGTTGGCCTGGAAAGAGACCAGAGTACACCAGGAACTCAGCACAGACTCTACAGATAGTATTGCTACTGTCTGGTACTGAATACTACTGTTCTTTAAAAAGGATAGCATGGTGGAGGGAAAGTATTGAAAAAAAAACCTTCAGCACAGTTGTTTTCACTAGCTTTGACTATCATTTTACAGCACATAAACAAAAAGTACAGAAATCCTAAAATAAGTAAGTATCATACTGTATATGCTGTACATGTGTTTGATATAATCCCATTCCCTTGTTAACAACCAAATTAGTGATATAATAAATACATAAGAGACATGGAAACCTGTATTTTCCTCATTTTAAGAGTAACCTTTACTTCTACAGCCATGATCAGAATTAATAGGTCTAATCTCAATTTTCAACATAGCTTTACACTGCATGTTATGACAAGAGAACAGAATTCACTATCTAGACAAAACAAACAAACCAAAGTCTGTTTATTAGTAGAATTAGCAAATAAACAGACAGGAAAAACTGTTAAACACATACAGTATAATCATCTCATCAGAATTTAGCATGTTTTAATCCATAAGGACAAACAGTGGACGAAATCCCTTCTGTCCTTCAGCTGTTCATATGTTTTCCATATGCCAACAAAAAACATAATGTTGAACATAAACATTTAAAAATTTTAATAATAATTGTATACTTGTTTTTAATTTTATAATAATTTGTAGTGAAATAGAAATAATTGGATTACTTAGCTGCTTCCCACCAGACAGGAAGTAGAAAATCTGGATGTCTACTAAAATATTATCACATACCAACATGTTTTCAATTTTTGAAGTTTTATATTATAGTTTTATACCCAGTGATTATGTGCTGTTACACATAATGCTTTAGAATAAAATACAATCTGTCGTCTCATTATTAGTTGCACGTAAACCTACTGTATGACGATTTTTGAAAGAAACTGAAATATTTTACATTTTGCACATTGATACTCATTACTGCCAGTTAAGTTCGCATTGACTGAATATTCTATTCTTATTTTAAGGTTTTTGCCAAACTGTATTTATTTAGTTTAAGTTTGTTTAAAAATACTGAGTTTTCTTTAGATAGGTTGAAAATTGATTTAAAAAATGTATGCTATTTTGAACTTTTTAAACACACTTTACAAACTTAAATAGTTTCGCTTTACATGACCCATGTTTCCTATGCGTTTACCTGTGATACGGTAATTTAAAAAAAAAAAAGTGTTGCGCCTCACCTTCAGTCTTTACGGCTTGCTGTGGCCCATGTGTCCGGAAGTGGCTCCCCTTGCTCTGCTTGTGTTTTGTGACAGAAAAACCTCCGGAGGAGAGGCTGAAGAGTTGTAAAACTTTGGAAGGGTGGTGTGACGGGGGCCGGTGGGGTGATCCGGTGAACCCCGGGGCTTAAACATGGGCCTCTTGGCGACGATACGGAAGGAATGGTTCATCATCGGGATAGTGCTGGTCATCTTATCGGCCAAACTGCAGCCCGGCATCGGTGTAAGAGGAGGTGAGTGTGTCGGAGTTTGGGAACTGCTCGGTCACTATTTATCAGGTCCTAACCTCCATTGAAATCAGGCCACTACTGTCTCTAAATATCTACATGTTAATACAACTGTCGAACAAACACCAGATGCTGTGTTATATTCACTAACAGGTGGTTACTTTTGGCATATATGTGCCAGGCTTGCAAAGATATTCTCCCTTATTCTTTTCTTATGGGCACACACGATCTGGAAGGGAATGACTTAGTTGAGACCTTTAATTAACTCTTAAAAATTCCTGTAAAAAATCGGCATGGGAGTGCTTCATCAGCCAACATTTTACTTTTAACAAACTAACTAACTAACTTTTAGACTTTGGTTAACTCTGTTTTGCCCGTCGCGCTAGGACGGGTACTGTATGAATTACGAGAAAATTTATTCAAAATGTTGAATTTTCACTTAAAATACGCGTTACGATATAAACTTCGAATCTTATTGACTATGTTAACGAATAAAATAATGGTATGTTTGATGGGCATGGTTGTCTAAAACGAAGGTGAAGGTAACTTTCAGGATTTTCTAAATGGAGTTTCGTTATTAATGGAATGATGCGCTTTGGGGCTAGTAGGCTCTCTCACAGTGGTTCCTCTGTGTTGTGTGTGTGTGCGCGTGTGCGCGTGTGTGTGTGTCCTTACCTGGCGCTGTAGTGACACGTTGCATTCAGCAGTAATGTCAACACTCACGAGCACGCACCTCGCTCACCGTCCCGCGCTCCCGTGTGCGCGGGCACGAACACATTATCTTCATATCTTGCCATGAGTAGAAGATGAAGTTTGTGATTAAGATAAAAAAAAGATTTTTTGGTAATCTCACTGGGAAACATTACCTTCCCTGTTAAGTGGAGTGTAATCAGTGAGAGAAGGCCGACGTCAGCTTAGTCACACCTTCTCATCTTATTCTGTAGATTACATAAACTACTTCTGCTAGGATGGTCAGGATGTTGCCTTCAGTTGCAGCCAAGTTCAGACATTAGCAAATGCATCATGTAACAAAAATATTTCCTTTGTTAGTGCTTTCTCTTATCATAAATCAATCAATACAGAGCGAGTCTGTGCAGAAGTGACAGAAAGTCTGTGATTTTTTAATTAATTTGGCATTATAATTGTTCACATGTCTACACATTTTCACTGCACTATAGCACATTAAATCTAAGTTTAATAATAATAAAAAAAAGTGTGTACAAAAGTTGTTTCTAGATCATTTTTGTGTTGCTGGTTTTCCCGTTTTTATGGGATTGTCTCGACTATTTAAAAGTGGTATGTTAAATGGATGTCAGATTTTACCAAAACCACAGTACAGTTTACTAAATTTTTAATATAATAGGATTTCGTAGGGCTATGACAAAAAAATATTTATGTTCTCAGGTTTTTGTTTTTGTTTTGCAGCTTTTAACTGCATATCACAGTCTTCTTTAGTCTTCTTCAGATGGATGTTTGTCAATGTTTGTGCCATAGGATGAACATTGTGAATATTGTTACTTGATAAAAAATTTGAATGCACATTGTGGGCTCTTAGGAAAATAATACATTAATTAGTAGAGAAAATACAGTTCAGATGAATTGATAATGAAAGTTGTTACATACATCATTTGCATTTTGCCTGAAAATGTCTGCCTCTTATTCTCATTTATTAATTGTCACTGTATCTTTATTAATTTTTTCCTGTTTACAACTCAATTTTATTGTTGTTGTTATTAACGTTAATATTTCTGTCACGTCTTGTCCGTTCTAATGTAAAAATAAAAATGTTGATCCCAAAATCATTAAAGTTCTTGTTAGTTGCAAGCCTGGTGTCATATCTGTAAACGGGCCTGTTCCACTCAGAGAGACCATAGTAGAACTGTATCAGAACTAAACATTTCTTTTTGACACTAACACAAAGAAAAACATTTTCTAGACATTTATGAAACATTTTAGGACAGGACTGTTGCCGTGGTTAGAGTGCTAAATAAATGGATTTGTCTCTCACTCTCTCAGGTCCATTAAAGCCAGAGATCACCATCGCGTACATTGCCGTCTCGCTCATCTTCTTCAACAGTGGCCTGTCGCTGAAAACAGAGGTAGGAAACTGTCAGAGCCAGAGATACCTGATATATAACGATGATAGAGGCAGATTGATGTGAGTGATAAAAGTCTTGACTTCCTGTCTGTGTAGGAGCTGACCAGTGCATTGCTTCACGTTCGCCTCCACCTGTTCGTTCAGTCTTTCACTCTGATCTTCTTCCCGCTTGCCATCTGGCTGCTGCTCAAAGTGCTTGCACTGACCGCCATCGACCAGTGGCTGCTCAGAGGGTAAGATGAGTGTGTGTGTGTGTGTGTGAGACTTACAGTGTGACGCAGGTCTATCACTTTCTCCCTAAAATCAAAGTTATCTTTAAATTTGCTGAAAATATACTAATTCATCTGAAACTCAAATAGCTACACTGTCTTTGAAAGCAGCTGCAGTCTTAATGTTTGTCTTCTGGTTTATTGACACTCCACACCACATGGGGGCGCTGTGAAATCAAAGATTACAAGACAGAAGGAACCACCAGGGGTGCTCTCCATTCAGCTTTCTCCCATCCTCACTCCTCTGTTCAGTCCGTGACAGCACACTGATCAAGGTCCGCCATCATCATAAATAATCCAGTGCTTTAAAGGGACAGTTCGCCCCAAAATCAAAAATACATATTTTTCCTCTCACCTGTAGTGCTGTATCCATCTAGATTGTTTTGGTGTGAGTTTTGGAGATATCGGCTGTAGAGATGTCTGACTTCTCTCCAATATAATCGAACTAGATGGCACTTCATTTGTGGTGCTCAAAATGCCCAAAAATACATTTGAAAAACTCAACAGCAGTGTCTCTTTCCAGAAATCATGACCCTCAAGATACTCAAGATAAGCCACAGACCTTGTTGTGAGCAGTTTCATGTTGGAACTATTTTCTCTCTACCGAACTACACTGTATCACTGTGCAGAAGGAAACATGTTCATGGACGAGAGGCTCGTGTTTGTGACAGGACAGAATGTAAACATTATTGGTGTCCTCCTCGGCTGGGCTGTAATGTTAGCCAGCTTAGTTAGCTTAGTTAGCTCGCGTCTCATCCATACAGTGCCAAAGAGAGCTCAATATTAACGGTTTGTGTTCATCTCAATCATGAATGAATCGTGTGTCAGCACCAGACCTCTGACCTTTTGAGGGAAGCGTGGCCGAGGAAAGAAAATGTTCTCACTGGTTGAAATGGATGGTGGTGATTCTTCTCCTACTTTCTCATCACCCCCTCCTCATCCTTCTCTTCATCCTGTTCTTGTGGTTGCCTAGGTTACAGACGGTGAGCTGCATGCCCCCTCCCGTCTCCTCTGCTGTTATTCTGACTAAAGCTGTCGGAGGAAACGAGGTAATGCACACACTCCTGCTAGCAGGTCATTGTCTTCCAGTGTTTGACAAATAGTGTTATATGGACAAATAATTAGAAGTGTGTTGGCATGTTGACTCTGTCTATGTGTGTATCTGTGTGTCTGCGTGCTTCCAGGCTGCTGCCATCTTCAACTCAGCGTTTGGAAGTTTCCTGGTAAGAAACTGGAGTTTTCCCGCAGTAATGAAACATGTGTGTGTGCTCTGTGGGGAGTCAAAGCTGTAATCATGTCTTGGTGTCCTGCAGGGGATCATCGTAACTCCAGTGCTGCTGCTGCTGTTTGTAAGCCACACTCAATCTTAATACACTTTTTGTACACTGAATACACACATGAACTACATCATACGCATCATTATTCTTTACCTTAAAGGACAATCTGAGAAATACGCCCTAGCATTCTGTCTGAGAGTTGGATGAGAAGATCGATTCCACCCTCATGTCTTTAGAGTAAATATGAAACTTAGCAGCTTAGCTTAGCACAAAGACCGGAAAAAGGGGGAAACAGTCCAATAGCCCCCCTACTTGTGTAGCTTCAGCTGGGAAATGTATACTAGTGGCGAGTTTGCTAAGTTTCACATGGCGTTCAGTTTAATAAGTAAACTAAACAAACTCACAAAATGCCAAGAACGGAAACATTCTTACACATTTTCCTCAATAACAGAAAATACCGTACACCTTCTGGATTTAAGTTTCTCTTTTACCAAACTAATATGAGCTTAATTGCATTGTTAACTCATCGTAAAACACTTCATTCATACAGGATAAAAACAAAATAAAACTCACCAAAACCGTCGTGGTTTGTCTTTCCACAATCACCTCTGGTTTGGTCGATGTAAATCCTTGATTCACAGAGTAAGATGTGAAAATATTCCAGCTCTACATATTGTTGTCGCTTGCTGCTATCTCGCTGTTCTGCTGTTTCTGCTCTCTCCAGTCCCCGCCTGCTGTGTCCTATTGTCCCTGCAATCATAATGTTAATGTAATGTTAACATAATGTTCACTTAATCCTCGTCGGAGCCACTCCATACTGTATCTCCTGTTGTCAAGCTGGCCTCCACCAGTCTCAGAGACTGTGTCTGTTTTATTTTAGTTTTATTTCCAGTTGTGTTCAGGCTGTGGAGCCCAATTGAGCTGAGCCCCGCTGCCTGCGGTGACTCCCCCTGTGATACGTTTGTGATCTAGGCTGACTTCAGTGAGCAGTTGGCCCACTAGCTCCATTGATAACTGAGCTAACAGTCACTATAGCTACAACCAAAGATAATTAGACAGCCCAAGATAACTAAGTTACAGGAGACAGTATAGTGACAGCAGTTGGTGGTTAATGTGGTGATATGCTGCCCGTATAGAATTTTCAAATTCTGGCTATATTTTACAAATTGCACCTAGCTGGTGAATATAGCGGACATTTAGAAGCTAAAGAGCCAGACATTAAATAAAGCTAAAAGCGGGGGAATGTGGGACCAAGAAAAACAATGCCACTTCCTGTTTTGGTTCCACAAGGACTGATGTGCTTCCTTTGTGCCATAAACCGAACCTTCATTTTTCTGCTAAAAATCCCAAACCGGTGGCAGCATGAATAGCAGTCAAAGCAAAGCTTACAGGGAACCAATCTAAGCGCAGACAGTGTCAATTTTCTTTAGCCAGTACACTGTGCAATATATATTTACTGAATGATAAGTTAAAGCAAAAAAGTTGTCTATTGCCTGTTTAAATAACAAATTACACTTTTATTCTGCTGGTTGTTTGTAACTCCAGATGAATGAATAATGTAAATAACAGAGTCTTTGTTGGACCGATCTCTTGATGGTTCTACTCCTCCAGCTCGGCTCTTCGTCCTCCGTTCCCTTCTCTTCCATCTTCTCTCAGCTCTTCATGACTGTGGTGGTTCCTCTGATCCTGGGTCAGGTAGGACTCTGTGTGTGTGTGTGTGTGTGTGTGTGTGTGTGTGTGTGTGTGTGTGTGTGTGTGTGTGTGTGTGTGTGTGTGTTACACAGGAATGGTTCAATATGTCTGAATGTTGTGATGTACATCATGCAGGTATGTCGGGGTTTCCTCAGGGAGTGTCTGGAGCGGAGAAAACCTCCGTTTGGCACTGTCAGCAGCGCTGTCCTCCTCATGATCATCTACACCACCTTCTGTGACACCTTCAGTAACCCCAACATCGAGCTGGACCCCACCAGCCTGCTGCTGGTCGTCCTCATCAGTCAGTGTACACTGTGTGTGTCTGTGTGTGGAGAAATATTTGATTAAAGGAAAATGGAGAAAACACTGAGCTCTGCTATTGAAAAATATCCACATTTTGACATTTAATTTGGAACAAACAGTTTCGAACAATCATTTACATCGGGCACGGAGTTAATTATTTTCAAATGAAATAAAACCACAGCCCCCAGTCTTTTTATTCAGTCCGTCGTAGATACAATGTCACTATTCTGTAGACATGTTTCAGCCTGTGAGTCCATTTAGTCGGGTTCTGTGAAGTACTGTCATCCAATTTAAAGTTATAATTTTTAAGAGATATATGGTCAAAAGTTCTGAATTTCTCAATTTTCTCCTGGGCATTACCAGATGAAGCTGTGGGGGGAACATTTTTTTGTTTTATTTGCTTTCTCTAGGAGAATGATATCACTCTTTTGTTTGTACAGTAAGTATGAAGCTACAAACGCTTAGCTTAGCACAAAGACTGGAAACAGCTAGCCTTTGCTCCACAGATAGCAAAGCCCACCCACTAGCACCTCTAAAGCTTTACGCAGTTTTTCGCAGGTGAGGAAACTCAGGAAACAAAACTGTTTGTTGTGGAACTATTTTGATAATTGATGAATCGTTTCAGTCATTTTTCAAGTCAAAATGTCAAATATTTGCTGGTTGCAGCTTCTTAAATGTAAGGATTTGCTGCTTTTCTTTGTGATTTATGATAGTGAATGAAAAGTCTTTGGGTTTTGAACTGTTGTTTGGATAAAAGAAGGAACTTGAAGCTGTTTAAATCGAAAATTCAATTGAATCATGACCCTAAAATCGACTGTCAAATCGATCAAATCGTGGATTTGCAGAATCATGAAAACCACTAGAAAATATTATTATTGATTTTAAAAAATGAAGGAACAGAAAGTTGTTACTATAAATAGACATATAAAGCATAACAATCAGTCCAAGATGCCATGTCGGTAAAATAACACACCATTATAATTGAACATTAAAGTGTTTCTCTCTTGTTTTTTTCTGCAGTTTTCTCCATCCAGGTGAGCTTCATGCTGCTCACGTTTGCCTTTTCTACCAGGTGAGGCTCCTCCTCCAGTTATCCATCCACTCCTCCTCTTTCACTGCACCCTCCACTTCTTCTTCCTCTCTTCATTTCATTCACATTTCATCTGGTTCTTTATTTCCCTTCAGATGTCCAGTAAGCACATTTTCTGACTTTGAAATTAAATAGAATGGATTATTTTGGAACAAATAGAATGTCTCACAAAATGTACACACGTGTTGCAGTGAAGTGCTGTAACAGCTGTCACACATTTCCTGCTGTCAGACTGTCTTGTGAGAACATGCAAAGCTGATCCGTTGAAAAGCATGTCTTCATGTCTCAGGAGTCAATGTGCAGTAAGAGGAAACATGAGGGAGGTTACAGCAATCGTTGTGATGTGCAAAAGTGTCGTGTTCAACAAATATATAGTTGGCTGCTTATATACAGACAGCATGTTTATACTTAAGCACAGTAACATTTCTTGTTTGTGTCGGCAGGTCGGGCTCAGGATTCAGTCCTACAGACACGGTCGCCATCGTGTTCTGCTCCACACACAAGTCTCTCACTCTGGGTAGGTACACACGCACGCACACATTTGTACATTTTTTATCCAACACCATTCTGATTGATGTGGCACAGACGACAACGGGAACAGTTTTCATTGGTCACTAATGGCCTGATGAGACAGAGGCGCACCACACTTCCTTTTTTAGGGGTTTGGTGGACACACAAAAGAGCAGTGCAGTGTGTTGTTGTTTTTTTAATTGTTGCTGTGCATCAATACTAGAAAACAACTTACCCAAAATCTTAAGTGCTGTACTCATTTTCCTCCTGGTCTGCTGTTTCTTGTTCAAATCATGGTACAAGTAATTACAGTTGAGTAGTCATATTCTGTAGCTCTGGGTATCCAGAAACAGCCAGCACAACTTTTTACTACATAATTGCTGTTTCCAAGCAACTCTAAACTTTGTTATCACCATCATATCTCAAATGACATCAGGCGCTTTTTTGCTTTGAGTTGAACTTTTTTCAACTTGATGTGTTCAGAGTGCTCCTCCAAAAACACGAGGCATGTAGGGCGCATTAGCAGCACACAAAACACTTACTGCTCATAGAAAACAACTGGAAAAAGACGCTTCTGACTGCAAAAAACACAGTCTGTCTGATCAGGGCCTAAGAAGTGACACACTTGTTGTTTCCACCGTTTGTCACTCATCAAGTGAGGTATGTCTGTGGCCGACACACAGTACCTGACAACGCGATAAAAAACAAGCTTACGTAGATGCCGTTAACGAGGCAAAGTAGTGGTTTTGGTTAGGTTTTAGAAAAGATCATGATTGTTTAAAAACGAAACATGATTTCTTTCTCTTTTCTGCCATTGTTACATATCCCATGACTGTCAGAGGACACGGAAATATGAATCTAACGTGTGTGGAACAAACCACATTGCGACCTTTTGCATACTAATTACATAGAGTTAAAGCCCCACTGCGTAACTTTTGGTATTTTCGCCCCTGAGCACCCCCTACGGTTGCAGGGTGTAATTACACTGTC
>JBBPCS010000132.1:81307-103975 GCA_037974645.1 Hollardia meadi
GGGGGGGATGTGCGCTTTGTCCCCACAAGGAAAGCGAGTCCCCATAATGTGAATGTGTAAACAAATTGGTGCCCCCACATTGTCAGTAATACATGTTCATACACACACACACAGACACACACGCACACACTGGTACACACATTTCAAATGAGATCTCAGTTCTCTGACTCTGAGGATGAGACTCGGTCACTTACCAGAAACTCTTTTCGTCTTCCCGAGACAGCCGGCTGCAATCCAACACTAACCTCTTCACCTTCTCTCCTCTCCTACAGTCTAGTCTGTTGTTGAGATAGGGCTGCATTCCAACACTACTGATCTGAGTGAGTAGAGAACGGACTCCAAAACCACAACTTAATTAATTGATTTAATTAAAAAGAAACCTTGAATTCTTCTTTTTTCATAATCAGAACTGCAGATCTGGTATAATCATTTGCCCTTGTGACAGTGTGTCCAGCAGGCGCTGATATACTGATATTACTATTATTATATGATATAATCTATTAGGTTATATGATTATAACTACTCTCCGCCTCTGCTCAGTGTTTCAAATACAAGCCCTGAGCGCAACAGCGCTCTCTGCTGTCAGGAAAACAATCTGCAAGAATCACCTGCTGGGCTCACTGCTGCAAATTCACAGCTTGACTTTGGTTGAGCATAAGTGTTGTACTAGTTTGATGGTGGGTGTTGTGATGAGGATGAAAATGATCCCAGACAATCAAACGAATCAAATCTGGTGAAAATTGTGAAAAAATAACTTAATAAAACTTCAGTGTTTCAGTTCAGCCAAACATTTGGACTTTGATGCACTTCTACAGGTTATAGCATCTTTTTCACACTGGTGTGTGACAAAGAGATTTTTGAGGCTGATATTTATCAATGTTTTAGAAGTTTTAAAAATCTGATATTTGTATTTTCATCATAAAACCTAATAAACAAGCATTTTGATGAAGACCACTTAAATATCTTCTTTTTTTTTTTTAAGAATTGCAACCAAGATATGTTCTGAGATGGAAATTGTAAAGATTAAAAAATAAACTTGCCATTTCTTTCTGGTGGACAAATTATGTTGTGGAGAAATATTTTTGGCTGATTGATCTACATCACTATCAATATGCCTGTGTTAGCCAATTATGTATATGTCACAGATAGAATTGAAATCAACTTACTAGTTAGTCAATTAATCAATATCCGAATTGAATTGAATAATCGTTTAGGTCATTTATCAAGGAAAACTTAAATTATTTGCTGTTTTTTCTCATATAATATTCTTTAAAGATGTAATATGTAATTAATAATTTTAGTTTCAAAATTGAACTAAAATTATCATCAGAATGTGAAGAAACACCAGTGTTGATGTTATGTCAAAGACATCTATGTATTGTATTGCAGAAGCTACTGAAGTTAACATGCTAACCAGCTAGCCCCAGCCCATCCTGTCTTGTAATACCACTTTGTACCACTAGAGGTGATAGTCCAATAGCCCCCCATAGTTTCAGCAGGGAGATGTATATGAGTGGCAAGTTTGCTAACTTTCACAAGCTTTCTGAGCATTTAGGCTAATATGTAAACAAAACAAACTCACAAAATGTCAAGAAAGGAAATATTCTTACACCTATTTTCTTACTAAACAGAAAAATAAAACGGTACACCTTCTGAATTCAAGTTTCTCTCTTTCACCAAATTAAGACGAGCTTAATTGTCTTGTTAACTCATCATAAAACACAGTTCATTCAGACACAAAATAAAATTCACCAAAACTGCCTGGTTTGTCTTTCAACTGTTCCAACATTCACCAATTCTAAGATGTCAAAATATTCCGCCTGTACACACAGTTTTTGTACGCTGGAGATGCCCGACTCTCTCTCTCGCTCCTCTAATGCTTCTTTGCCTTTCCTGTCCCGCCTGCCATGTCTTCATAATCCCCTGAGTCAGAGTCCTGGTTGGAGCTGCTTTAAATCAGCTCGGCACCATTATTCCCTGTTGTCAAACATGGCTCTGTCAGTCTCTGAGGATGTGTTTGGCCCCGGACTGTTCGTGTTCACTGGGAGGCTGCTGAGCCCAGTTCCGTTGCTGGTAGTGTAAACACCAACACTCCCCTGGTGCTCTGAGCTCCCAGTCAGGCAGAATCTAGTCAGCTAATAGGGCCAGCAGCTGCAGAGCTAACTAGCTAACGGCGGCTTGTAAACACCAGCCATAGATATCTACAGCAAGGGTAAGCAGAAGTTAGTTACTCTGGTAATAAGATGCTCCCTCTTTGTTTGGCGTCATGTAATTCTTACATACATGTACATGTGTTCAAACTTCCACCCTTCTTACTGTAAAGCAATCTTTTCTCACATTCACCTGCTGGTGGCGGTGGTGGATTCACTCACCAGACTCCCTTTGAAAATTCTCAATTTTAAGCACAAGATTTTGAACTATCCCTGACTTTACCTCTTCTGTTTATGTTCTATCTGAATCTCTCTGACACTTTCTGCTTCTTCTGTCTCTTTCTGTTCAGGCAATGAAACTATCAACTCTTCAGCCCATCTGACGAAGATGGAATAAGGATTTTATGCACAAGCGTGTGTTTGTGCTGTGATGGTGGTCTATGGTAGAGTGATACAGTAGTACGTGCCTTATTGCAATAACAGAGACCTCAGCCTGACGAAGGGGAGGAGGCATGCCAGTTGCCTCAATATTCTCAGTTTCTACATCAACGAAAAACTGATATTTTATATTTGCATCATATATATTGTTTTGTATATAAAAGAATGAAAAGAATAAAAATGTTTATTTTTATATGAAATACCCCCAAATTCCTGCAAGAAAAGGTCAGCTCTTTTTTTCTTTTTTTTTAAACAAAGGGAGTGTTTGTTTTGAACAATAGTACCTCCCAGCAGGAACAGGAAAATTAGAATAACGGGGACCATTCTTTTTTACTTTTTCTTTCTATTTTCTACATTTTTCTACTCCTTCTCTGAGCTGTCACTGCCAGAAAGTGTGGACATTTGTTACGTTTATACATTAATGTTCTTGATGGAAACAAATGAATGCTGGATTATCGTATTTAATATTTGTGTTTTGACTGTTTTGTACAATGACGTTTGTGTTTGTTGACAAGGAGCAGTCCTGTGGTGACATCTTTAAGGGAATGGTGTTGAGTTAAGAAATTATCTCTCCAAATGATGAAGGTGAAGGTTAACAGGTGAAATATCAAATCTTTCATGGATCTCTGCGCATTCATGTCTCTCTTCTTGTGTTATTTACTTTATTTGTTTTTATGTCTTTGTCTTGATCAAATTCCTGTTCACATCATTTGTTATAAACCATATTTTGTTCACAAGGACATTTTTGTCTTAGACCAGTGAGGAGGAAAGATTACAGTTGGGCTCTAATTAAGGAAATATCATCCAACGCAGTAAAATATTTTTGAAAAATAATGGTCTACATATACACTGTATGTAGATGATACCCTGTTCTATGAGTGATGGTGATGTTGACAGTTACCAATATCATATCACCCACGAGCACACTGTTTTCCATGATCACTATCTTTGTGATCAATTAATGGACATAGTCAAATGTTTCACCAGATGATTGCGCTAGATAAAAAGTCAGGGGCTCACCAAAGTAATTGGGTGTCATCATCTGGGCACTATCAATATCTGTACCAAATCTAATGGCAAGCCGTCTGGTAGTTTTTTGATATTTCAGTCTGGACCAAAATGGACAGACCAACAGACTGACATTAACTTACAATGATTAAGGCTTAAAATAAAGGTCTTTAAAATGCACAGGATTGTAATCTTGTAATCAAACTTAGTTTCCCTTTAGCTGGAAAAAAATCTGAGACTTGGACAATAATAAAGAGGTCTGGAACTGGACTAGCCTATTCAGAGGGATGACATTGAATGTATTGTGTTCGCAACCAATAAGAACTCGAGCTGTAGCGCACAACGTCCATGAAAGACTGCAATTCTCAGTCCATTCATACAAGGATCTCAGTATGTGTAGCCAATGTTTGCTCATTTGTGATGTCTATGGACCAAATTGACACACGTGTATGAAAAATGTACAATACAGTACAATTATTGCAATTCTGTTTTCCCCAGGACCTTCTTATTGACACCTTGAGGGCTGCCATGTGATATAAGAGCACACGCTATAATAGTAGATGATAGTATTAGTATGTTAACGTTACCATCACTATTTTTCCCACATCAGTCGACTGGTTAGAAGCATCCAGACCAACTATTGGGAGTTAATGGTGTAAGAGCATGATCCCTCACCGGCTTCCTGTCTACTGACAGTTGTTTGTTGGAGTACATGTGGTACTGAGGGGAATTTAATCTGTCTCCCTATCTGCTGTATCTCTATCTGCTGTGGGTGGTAAATTTTCTCCAGAGTAACCTGTGCACCATTGGGCTACTTTGTAGTGCATTTCTTGCATTTCTCTGGGAAAAATGTTCATATTTGGCATTTTTCTGGATATACCTTGGTGGTGCTGGTGAGGGAGCACTTACTGGGAGTTCACGCATATCCCCAAATGTAGATCCTCAACATGAGATTATGAAAGACATCTCAAGCTTATTGTTGTATCCCCAGTAGCCTAAGAAAAAGCCTATTTTAATTATTGCCTATTTGATTATGGAGGTTTTTCAAGCCTTAACATTGGTAACATTGGTTGTACAGTAACAGTCAAGTTTACAATCAGCCCCTTTTTTACAGTGTGATTCTTTACCAGTTGTTTATTTTGGAAAGATAGATATTCAATAAGATATGAATGGGTCTGTTCTGTTACATGCTTGCATAAATAAGTAAAATAAATCTACAAACTTTTAGAAAAAAAAAAGTTTTTGTCTGCATCACACTGCCACTTAGGTCCATACCTGCAGCACAAATACTCACCAAAAGCGATACACAAAGCTTTTTTGGTGTCTGTTTTTTGTTTTTTGGGTTTAAAAAAAAAATTGGATAATGAACATCAGTTTTGTATTTGGTCCCAGAATTTATCTGTAAGCAATGAGAAAAAGATGGCTACAGCCCGCTTCTATCAGATGAATGTGTGTGTAGGGTGTGAGTATTTTTGCAAATTATGCCAATATTATGTCTACTTGATAGTGAAGTTTTAAATTCTAGTGTGCTGCTAAATGGACAAGGTATTTGTTGGCTTTATCATTATATACTCCTGCACAGTTTGCACACTGTAAAACCAGATTTTTATCTGCACCTCTACAGATAACAGTGCCCTGAACTTTTTTTTCTTACGTACTTATCACACCCCTACCCTGTATTGTATGTAATTGGTGCTGCTGTATATCAAACTAAAGCATTGTTCCACCTCAGGACCAGTTTAGATAAAGAAAACATGGAATAAATCCTTGGTGTTGTCTGATCAGACTGAAGAAAAACTTTCACTGACCATTTTTTATGGACAGATGGATTCTCTGTCACATCATTTGAATGAAGTTATAATAAAATAAGACTGAAAGCTTTGCCAACAGACCCTGCAGGCCTTGTGTCGCTTCTAACGCACAACCGGATCTGAAATGACTAAGCAACCAGCACTGCCATTCATAAAATCTCCTGCTAAAAGCTAAAATAAAGAACTACACATATACATATGTATAATACTGAAAATATGCTTTATTAAGTGCATCCTCATGACTTAACATGACAATTTACAAATTAATTAAGTAGTAATGATTGATATTAGTGAAGCAGTTTGAAATTGATCTCCTTACATGTGCATTAACCTCAGTGGGACAAAATCTGAAAAACAAGGTGCATATATGGTTAGTTATATCAGAATGACAGAATGCTGAATCAGCCTGCAAATCCTATATAATACATTATCTAATTATAAAATCATTGAGCTGGACTTACAACCCGTGTCACTATCCTCACCCTCAAACTGGTGGTGTGCGTATTAACGCAGTTTCTACTTATCCTTTTGAGGCATGTGAAAAACAAAAAGTGTCCACTAAATGGTGTATGTCATCCTAGCCAGTAAATTTTCTACTTTATATTGGGAAGTAGATTGTAGTTTAAGTTCTCTAAACATGTTAGAGGCAGAAATCTCTGGAGGAAGACATTTTTAGCCAAGTAAATTTTCTTGAGCACAATTTAGCTATGGTATTTGGGAAAACAAGATTAAATCTCCTGGTAACCTGTTAATGGCCCCTAGAGGCTGCAATGAATATTACTCCACGGTACAAATGAGGTGGGTGAAATAAATGATGTGCTAACAATTTTGATATAGGGCATTGGTTGTGCTGCTGAAAGTATAAAATTCTGTCCCAAAGTTGATATTTTGGCCCAAGGTCAAACTATCAACTTTGGCCTAAGGTCAAAATATCAACTTTGGCCTAAGGTCAAAATATCAACTTTGACCAAAGCTCATAGTCCATCTTAGAAAGGGTTCATCTCCCAGAGAGCATGACTGTGGACCAGTATAAAGTCTAGCCTGATGGTGATGCTAGATGAAAGGTCAGTCTACATAGTTACCAAGGGTGACTCATCCTCAGAGGATCATGAATATCCACAGTAGACTTCTGCCATGTACCTTTTGAGGTTACGCCTCAAAGCTAGTGGTTCAAAATATGTATAAACAACCTTGTTTCAGTCATTTATGACCATTATGTTCATTTTGATTTGATTGATATGATTTTAGAATGCTGTAAGCTAGCTTGACTTAGAAGCTAATTCAAAAGGCATGCTACATTAACTAGCTACCAATGATAAGGTAACATTGTATATTTGTTTTGTTTTTTTAGTTAGTAATAGAATGCTACACTTCATAGTATCATTTTCACTCAACCTGTATGTTTTATTCTGCCCTGATAGCAGCTTTGACTTCAAGAAATATGTTGGTATCTAAAATGATCTCTGTAGGCAGCTTGTAGCTCAGTCTCCAGGTGATGCCAATATATCATACTCTGCTAGGAGCACAAAACTGTTGTCTCTGATTCTCCGGACTCTGACCAAATCTCCACACTCCTGGACATGGATCAGCCCTCTCTCTCCTCTCCCATACTCTCTCTCCCTGTCATTTAGTGTCACCTCTGTCCTTTTGCCACAGGTCTGACGGTACATGTACCTTAGCCCAACCACCAGTACCATGCCCAAGCCAGCTGAGCAGCCCAGAAGCATGCCCAGCTCCCAGGCACTGTGTCTGGGGATAATGTCTGGATATTTCCCTTCCTTGTCTGGAGTTCCAGAGGGATTGGAGGGATGTTTGGGTTTAGTATCAATGTTGGGATAATTTGGTTTCAACTTATGGTCAAAATTTAGTTTAAAGTTTGGGTCAAGGTTTGGATGGGGTTCAGGATTTGAGTGAACTATTATTCTTGGTGTTGGTAAGTTGAGGTTGGGCTCAGGATCAAATGGTGCAATGTGGTTCCGGATTAGCAACCTTTGACCTAGGGTGGGTTGTTGAGAAGGCACAGGTGAGGAGGTGGATGTGAGGGGGTGATAAAGAGAGCGACGGGGAGCTGGAGAGGGTTCTGGGTGAGGGGAGGTTGACTGGGAGGACACCAAAGAAGAGGAGGTGGCTGACAATTTGGCAGAAGATGAGGAACCCAGTGAGATGGAAGAAGATGTTGAGGTCGAAGTTGAGATGGATGAGGAAGAATGAGGAGATGAAGGGGGAGAAGAAGCGGAAGAAATAGAGGAAGCTGTTGAGGCAATGGAGGAGAAGAGGGATGGGGGCATGGTTGAAGAAGACATTGAGGAAAAGGATGAACTTGTGATAGACTGAGAGGAGGTAAAAGGAGATGAGGAAGAAGTAGATGGAGGGACTGAGGAAAGGAAAGGAGCTGATGGATAGTGGGAGGAGTTCAAGGATGGTATGGTAGAAGAGGTTAAGGAAGATGGAATAGGCGAAGGTGAGGAGGGCTGGACAGAGGGAAAATGAGGAGGAATGGAGATTGGGGAAGGAGAGGGGGGAGCAGAAAGGGCTGGAGCTGTTTTGGGTTGGTTTTTCATGGAGGAGAATGAGGGAGGTGATGAGAAAGAGTCATGGATGACAGGAGTTTGGATTGATACCACGGTTGAACTTTCAGTGCGATAAAGAGAAGTGGTAAAACTAGGGTGAATAAGGGAAGCAGCAGGCACATTATGGGTGAAAGAAAGGGATGAAGAATGAAGTGTGGGCAGTTGAGTAGACACTGAAAAAGGGGGAGTGGCTGAGGGAATGGAGGCAAAGATGGGGCTCATGGTTTCAATTTTTGCTTGAGACTGAAGAGGTTTAACCTCTTTACCCTCACCCAGTGTAAAGGCTGGGTCAAACCTTGATGTGAAGAGCAGAGGGTTGATAGATTGAGTAGTTGCCGATATTTGAGTTTGCTTCCATTCAAAAGTCTGTGCCTGTGGTGCACTAGTTTGAGAATGGGGCTGGAACCATGGTTGGGGGGAGATACTCAAAGACTTAGGTGGTGTATCAGATTGGTACTGGTTTGTCTCAGAAATGCTAGCTTGACCCCCACTTTGAGTTGGGATAGTTTTGGGCAGGGCTTGTGGAAAACTGTTCAAAGGTTGAGGTTGAGGAGAGCTGCTCAGAGGTACAATTGTTTGAAGCTGAGTTTGAGGTGGGCTGGTTTGCCTTTGTCTAGTTGTGGGTTCAGGTAGACTATTTTCAAGCTGACGTTTGAGTAAATTGCTCATGGGCTGGAGGGATAAAGGTTGGACCTGAGTGAGGGAGGACCGAAGCGTAGGAGATTTGGATGGGAGAATGAGGTTTGGTGAAGATGTTTGGGACTTGGA
This sequence comes from Hollardia meadi, assembly GCA_037974645.1. Lineage (NCBI taxonomy): Eukaryota > Metazoa > Chordata > Actinopteri > Tetraodontiformes > Triacanthodidae > Hollardia > Hollardia meadi. Next base: position 90,053 of record JBBPCS010000132.1, read on the forward strand.
AAGGGACATAGATGAAGATGCCCGATGGAAGGGAAAGGTCTGACTTGTTACTGTTTGTAACTGGAGATGAGAAGTTTTATGCTGAAGAAAAGACTTGTGTGAAGAAGTTTGGGAGTGAAGCAAAGGCTTGAGGTGAGGATTCTGGGGCTGGGGCATGGACTGGCTACCCATTTCATCCTTGATTAAACTAATTTGCGATTCGGTTGGGCTAGTAGTCCAGGACTTTGATGGCCTACTCTGGGTTTCAAACTTTACCGAACTAGTTTGGATCTGGATTGGTCCTCCTGGATTCTGGGATGTGGATCTTGCAGGATTTGTATGGTGGAAGATGTGGCTGGTTGAAAGTTTAACTGTTGTGGTGCTTTCAGGGTTTAATGTTGTGTCTTTTGTTACAGGAACAGTGGGTGGTTCTGGATCCTGGAAGTTTATCTTTGCCTCTTTCCTTTCTATTTTACCATCCTTCAGAGGTGAGAAGGGAATAAGGGAAAGAGGAATGGTTGAGTTCTGCACTGTGATATTCAGCAAACGAGTGGTAGTAGTTTCCATTCCGCTAGCCTCAGCTAAGAAGAAAGAGGCTGTGAATGGAAGGTAGTTGGAAGAGGAAAGAGGGCTCTTGGGGTCCTTGGTATGAGTAACAGAGCTTCCTGCGTCAGTGCGTGCCTCTTCAGTCACACTTGAAAGTGATCCTGAAGTTGCATAGGTGTCGTTCTCACTGCGCTTGGTTGCATTTTGAAGAGATCCAAAGGGCATAGGGCTATTCCTTTCATTTACTGCCTGATAATTCAGGTAGTCACCTCCAATGGATGCCGAAGTTGCAGAACTGTTAAGCTCAAAGACTGGATGGGTAACGTCTATTGGTGTTTCCTGAGATTTGTAGCTTTGGGTTACACTGCTTGGTGTTGTAGGGGGTCCTAGGATAGTGGAAGGGCTGGCTGTCTTGTGTGTTTGTTTGTTTGATAGTCTGTGGGCTCTGAGAGCTGTAAAGTAACAAGGTGAGAGAAGAGCAAAGTACGAGTTATGGTGAGGTGTGGATAGACAGTTAGAAACAGTCATTACAGGATTCCTAGTCTGTATCTTGCCTTGGCCTTCAGTTGCATCTTCTGACATATCATAAATATCTGACTGAAATTCAGACCACATCTTCCTGAAACTGTAGGTAAACAGAGGGGTACGTAGCATTCTTTTTCAAAGGATATTCAAAATGTACATTCAGCCTTGCACAAGTTGTGTACCTGGCAAAGCAGAAACTTCATCTTCCTGTAGTGAAAAAACTGAATTCCATCTATCCACCCCGTTGATGTTACTCCCACTCCAAGGACTACGACTCCCATCACGTACCAGTGTAGACTCAATACCTGCCCAGTATACAAAGTAAGACTGCACCACTGTAATGCTGGAATGACAAAGAGTGCATTGCTGAATATAAATGAAGCAATAGTGCAAAAATTAAATAATAAAATATTCACATTAGAATAGAAGTAGTAATGATTTTTTTGCTACGTGTGTTCACCAGTATTTGTCTTCAGTAAATATTTTACTCCTAGTTACGATAGTGGTCATTTACAATCCTGGTAGGCTCATACTTACTAGAACTTGATGTCTCCCATGGGAGCATCAGGAGCCCTCCACACAAATGAGAGGTTTCTCTTCAGCTGTTTGTCAGAGTGTGTGAGGGTGTCGTCCTCCGAAAGGCAGCGCAGTGTGTGTGTTCCAGGGGGAGCAAGGGTCCAGGAGCCACCCACCAGCACTGGACCCAGTCTCGCAGACCTGACCCCAGCTCCAACTCCAGTCGTAGCCCGGATCACGGCTCCAGCCCCCCCACCGGGACCCTCTACACTGCGAGCCTGAAGCAGGAAACCCATGAAGTCCTGAGAGCTCCGGACAATTACTACGGACATGAGTATGGATTCAGAGAAACACTTGTTACAGAATGACTTGTTACAGAATGGTAAGATTTATAGTTATAACAATCTGAAGAAGACAGATTGCTGAATCACTGTTTATAAGTTAAAATAATTGATTTATTTTTGTTTGGAGTAAGTTGGTCATTAATTGGTTAGTTAACTAATCACTGAGTTAATTACTACCTGTTACTAACTGTCCAGGCAGGTAAGAAGAGGTAGATGTGCGCAGGGTGACGTGGCTGTGCTGCAGGTCCAGGGGTTGAGCGCGAATGTGGCCAGGAATCATTTCTTGACAGGAGGCATGGCTGGCACCGCGGGAGAATGACATGGTGGATGATGCCAAAGAGAGTAAGACCACACCGACCCCAAAACAGTGATGGGTATGTGACTGCATCTCTACACACACACAATGGACAGTGGGGACATTCACTGGACACTGGAAATCCAACTGACATCACATTTAGACATACTCTTTTTTTTGTCAAAACTAATGTCAACATGTTTTTTAAATGTCATGTTAAAAAAAAGAAAAAAGTCTTTGGGAAAATATCAGAAATGTCCCTTTTCATCTGAGTCTGCTTAAAGGGTATGTCTGTGTTTGACTGACATGAACTGGAAAGCTGAGCACTAGTATTACACTGTAGCAGGGCTTTTCCTGCATAAAGATATTTTTGGCGTCCTCTAAAGAAGTTTTAACCACCCCCCAAAGGAAAATCACCAGCGCGAAACTTATAAATGATACTTGAGAATACAGATAGCAATCCAAATCCTCTCCGGTTGTGTTTAACAGTTAACCAAAACTGTTGAACAAGCAGAAAACGAAACCTTTTTGGGGATACATTTTTCACCTAGCCTATGTTGTCGGGTCTTAACTGAACACGGACTGATCATGCTTACTGTTGTGCGTAGTCAACTTCCCAAAGGCCCATTCTGAGCCAGGAAAACCCCTGTGTATAGAATGAGAGAATAAGTAAACAAACTTAAGCTGTAACCTACGTTTCATGGGCAGACAGTGTTTTGTTAGTGGTACTGAAGAATAAAGGATCACACCAGAATATAATCAGACCCAAGAGACATTTGCAGGTGCATTTACATTCTGCTTAATGTGCTGTGGCTGAAAGCTAATTAGCTACCTATTCTGCACCTTTCCCTCGTAAATTATTTTTTGGTGACTCATTCAGCAAGCTAGGTGCAGGGCAAGATGTGTTCATGTTTGTAACTTGGATAAGGAGACTTTAACATTGAAGCTAATGTTCATGTGTTGTGTAGCAGGCTGCTGATTGGCACAGTGTGACCATCTTCTCTGCCTCAGGATACAACCATAGACTATGTAAATAGTGGATGGAGATTCAGAGTCTGCAAAGTGAATCCAATCCAGCGATTTTCTGGTCTTTTCTCAATCTGATTGAAATTTACTCATATAATCAATTTATTTATTATTATGTAATTAATTCTAATTAAGTACAAGAGACATCCACATCTTCATCCCTGACATAAAATTAAATGAAAAATATGAATGCAATACTCAATTGGTCTTTTCAATAATCTTTTAGTCAGTGATTAAATAGAGATTGACTGTTTCCTTCATTTTCTTCTCTTTTGGACTGTTTTGCTGCTGCTGCTGCTGCTGCTGTAGCCGCTGTGTTTGCTACTTTTATGAAGGACGTTCTTAAGATTCTACAAATTTAGCCAATACTATCTTCTTCTAACTTATAAATGAATAAATAAACAGTCCAGAAGTTGCTGGGGAAATCAGGCAGTGAGCAAACCCTACCTTGTGGAGCATTAACCTTATGCTCTTCTTCTTCGGTTTATAAAGAATCACTTCCTCCCAGTATTCCAGTTTAGTTATTGTGTTGTTGAGTGTGGAAAAGATTCTGGACTGTGTGAATCCAAACAGAGAACAGTGAGTGTGAGCTTAAAGTTTGTTTGAAGTGTATGAGGATGAGCTTGAAATTTGGAGGGCTCTAAGGGTCCAGGATGTGGAGGGAGGGAGAATACATAGACCTAGAACATATAGACACACAGGTCATATCCCTAAACACGTTATATTCAATTTGGATAACAAATCTTTAATATTAAAAGGGTAAAAGTCATAATATGCTATCATGTGTGTGAGTATGGAAGCAAAAATATGCCATGTTTTTTTCCTAAAGACTTGTGAATAGAACTGGAACAATTGAGATTGAAAATAAATCTCCAGTAACTTTGGTGATCCTCTGAATTTTTATGGAGCGCCAACGTCTCTTGGTTTATAACTAATGCCTGCAAAAATAAATGACTCTCCCATTAACCTCAGCTGTAGGCATAGTTTGTGTTTAGTGGTAATTAGCAAAAATTACCATGCAACCAAGCTGAACAAAGATGGTGAACCTTAAACCTGCTAAACATTAGCATGTTAGCCTTGTCTTTTTAAGCATGTGAGCATGCTGACATTAGTAATTAGCTCAAAGCACCGCTGTGCCAAAGTGCAGTCTCACAGAGATGCTAGCAAGATTAGACTCTTTTAACAGAAACCATGTTTTTATTTTGAAACTTCTTATCTTCTTATACATTGTTATGGTCACAAACAAAACCCAACATACATCACTGTAGTACTAAGTTGTGACAATAGTTTGAAACACATGCAATAAAAAATTAAATCTTGCTAGCTCGTTAGCATTTAGCTCAAACCACCACTGTGTGCAGCCTCAGATAGCTGCATTGCATTAATTTGTTGACATCTTTTATTTTCCCAAATCCACCTGAGTTTATTTTGAACATGAGAATAGGAAGTATTTTATTTTCAGTTCATTATATGTTTAGCATCCCTTTATGCAAAAAGTAGAACAGATATTCTAAGTCAAGAAATTTAATTAAAGCCTCTATATCTAGCATTTCTGACCTCTTCTGGCAAATAAGACATAGTGGTGCACAGCAAAGCAGTTCATCACAAATGGATGGAATTTCATCCTCGAAGGTTGTGTTACACTGCAGAAGGAAAGGTGACACTCTTTTCTAGTGAGGGTATTTCTATAAGATTAGGACCAGTGCCCCCCACACCAACAGGATGTACACCAGCTGTAGCCACCTCCCTCCAGGATCTCCCAAACACTTGATCTCCTCTTGCCCCCGCCTCACTCGCTGTCCCCTGTTGTCTCTCTATCATTGTTAAACACAACTGCAGGGTGTTTCACTGAATGACAGTGTTTGTAAGAACCAGAACGGACTCAAACTTCTTTCCTCCCATGACAGAGCATTTCAAAAGATGGGATGACGTGTAGCACAAACCTGTGCATTTTTGTAAAACAAACACCTGGCATCACCCAGAAACAAGAATCATCACCCCACTAAAAGCTGTCATAGATGAGAGGAGACAGAGGAGAGATTCCAACTGAATTCACGTAATTGTAACTGAATTCAGGGAAGAAGAGTGTAGATATGGCATTTATAAGCAATATATAAACATTGAAAACATTTTTACACATTTGTTACAAGGAGATATAAGGACATATTAATAGTTTATTTGTCAACAGTTAGAACTACTCCAGGGAGGGTTTGAATGATTGATAACACAGTGGTAAAGCAGCTGTAAATCATACTAAATGATGTATGAATACACTCAGTACATTTACTCAAGTCATGTACTTAAAGCACAGTTTTGAGACATTTGTACTATTTTCATTTTGCAGTAGTGGAAGAATTATTCTAAAATCCGACCTTAAAAAAAGTACATAATCAGCTAAATGTACTTAAAGGGACAGTGCACCCCAAAATCAAAAACATATTTTTCCTCTTACCTGTAATGCTATGTATCCATCTAGATTGTTTTGGTGTGAGTTGCAAATTCTTTAAGATATCGGCTGTAGGGATGTCTGCCTTAATAATAGAACTAGATGGCACTTTGCCTGTGGTGCTCAAAGCGCCAAAAAATTACATTTGAATAACTCAACAGTAATGTCTAAAAAAAACAAAACAACCAAAGAGTAAAAGTACTCATTGTGCAGTAAAATGTGATATATTATTATATATGACGTTATTAGATTGTTAATACAGATGAATCAATTTGTGATATCTCTGCCCCTCCCTTCAGCCACAGTCCCACTCCCTGAAACAGTCGTTGCCGTTTTCATCCTGTCCACCAGATGTCCTCTGACGTTTTCTCCTGTCTCAGTCATCTCGCTCTCACATCCAGCCACTCCCTCCTGCCCAGCCTTGCAGATATTTAACCAGCATGTTTGCATTCATACCATATCAGTTCATCTTAGTTACTTTGTTGATTTTATGCCCTTTGCCTTCTGCTCTGAGTTTGTGTTGCTTCTGTACCTGCCAGTAAAATCTGTCAGAAATAAATCACTGACGTCATCTTGCTGCTTCCTCTGTCCTCTGTTTTTGTTTTGTTTGTTTTTTTGCGGGGGGGGTTCTCAAACTCAATATAATTTGACCTACCCTGGCTCTGTGTCTGCTTTTGGGTCCTATGAAAATTGCCACCAACTGTTACAGCTAAATATGACTATTGAGTGAAAATGGAGAAAGTAAAAATTGTACTATATGTGTATATATATATATATATATATATGAACCACGCACAAATTGAACAGAAATCTGACAAATGTTTGTTACTCAAAGTCCCTATAATAACAGGGGTTCTCAAAATTTTGTAACTTCCACTTCTTAAATAATTTCTAAGGACCACCTTCCCAAATAAATGAGACAAGAAAAACATAACATGACATAAAAAGGAGAAAAATAAACTGGGCTGTTTATGTGTGTTATGCCACTGTCAGCTGTACAGTAATATTCTGCTTACCTTAAGTGAGACACTTGGGCCTTTCTTTCTGGGAAAAAACAAGACGATGTGTGATAGGTGAGAGGCTGACATGCAGCTTTGAATGCTGACAGCATGCTGACAGCATTCAAAGCTGCTTTTAGTTCTCTCCTCGCCTTTGATGTTGTGACAGCCACAGTGGTTGGCGGTTGTTTCATGAACTGATCCACTTTGTGTTGCTACATCCGTGGGAACGTTAGCTAATGAATAAAAACATGTTTGTCTCTACCTGATGTGTGGTGACTGTAGTATTGATAACCAAATGTAACATTCAGTTATTGAATTTATGCATTTCAATTTGATATTTTAATTGATGTAAATTCTTGAACACATTTAGATATATAAATAATTAGCTTTGTAAATTACAAAAAAGAGAAAGAAAACTAGAACTAGGCACTCTGAGGCCCATGAGAATGGCTCTTCTATAACATATAAAGTCCTCAGAGATCCAAGTGGTAGAGTGTATTTTTCAAAGGTGTTTCTTAACCATACCCCACGCTTCCTAAAAGTCAAAGCCACATCACTATATTAGTATAATTGTATACAAGGTAACATAAATTGGTGCTAATCCATCTAAATGTTGGCATTCATTTTTGCTATAACTTATCATTATGAAGTAAATATATGTTGCACAGTGTAATGCATTACACTGGTTCCCTGTAAGCCTCTCTTTCACTATGCTATTCATGCTGCCACCAGGCACAATTTTTCACAGAAAAATTAAGGTTTGATTTACAGCACAAAGGAAGTGCGTCAGCCATTGCAGAACCAAAACAGGAAGAGTCATTGTTCTCCCCGGTCACTGTCCATGCAGGTAACAGTGGAACAAATTGAATAAACTCTACCCTGCAAAAGAAAAAGAACCCCACTGATGGAGAAGACAAAGAAGGCGAAGAAGGTGAGTGATAGAAACCGAGGTAAAACAAGAGCGAATGGACGGGCATTCACTTGATGGAAAGAGAAGTGTTGTATGAAAATCTGTTCTCCCGTCGATATGTGTTTCCCCTTACCACGGGGACCTGAGAGGGTAAAGAAATGACATTCTTTCTACTAGATTAGTAAGTAACAAGACCTGCCTACTCATTAATACAACTGGGTGTTTACTCTTCCACCCAGTTCCGGGTCCAGTTGGAATTCTTATGGTTGCTTTTGCTTTGGACAGTAGCCAGGCTGTTAGCAGTAGCCATGTTGCTAACACTGTTTTTGCGACGCCAACAATAATACCACTTGGGAATGCTGGGGAGCAGAGGAGATCTCTATTTCCACCTTAATATAACACATTTTAAAGTAAATAATTTCAATAGCACTTAAAAGTGCACAATATTATATATTATATATGTTCCAGACTTGGTGCAAATCAACATCAATGTTAGCGTTGATGAACAGAAACATGCTAACTTTTCATTAAAACTTAAACATTGTCTGACTCATCTCCATCTTCCTCATGTAGCACACACTGTTGTACTTTGCTGCTGCTGACATTGGTGGCATGTAACTTTCATTTTCTCAGAGGAAAAAGTTCAACAGCTTTGACGCGTCTTTTGTTTTGTGGTCGACCAAGTTTCAGTTCTCTGTACAGAAATTTACACAATTGACAGGTTTGCATGCAGCACACACATTTTCACTGTGGCTGCCTAGGCATTTCCTCTTTCATCACAAGATTTTAAGACACTCACTGTAGCACTCATGATGCTAAAATCGCGAACAGAAGATGAATATAAATTTTTACAGTAGAATAATAATAACAAATAATCACCAATGAACTTTACTAAATTTGATCATTTTTGCAATGAATCCTGTTCACATGAATTTTGCAGATCACTGACTTTGTTAACCATTAAAGTGATTGAAACCTACACTGTTAAATAAGTTGGTCAAAAATGACCCATATTAATCAATCAAATAATTCATAATTTTGGTTTTAAAAAAAAGAATGATTTGTATTGTATTTTTGGTCCAATAATTTCATGTTTGAAATATATTTATTTTTCACTTTTTAACAGAAGAAACATCAAAGTAAGAGAGTTCTCCATGTTACACATATTAAGCTACTCAATTATGGCGACAACACATGCAGTGATGTTAGCCAGTGTAGTAAGCTAGCTACAGTGTTAGCTCACCATTGACGTATATAAAGATGGCCGACACATCTCCACTTCCTCCCACTGCACAAAGATGAAGTCAAAATATCCCGGATACGAGAGCTGCCATCTTGCGGTGGTGATGTTATTTGGAGCCAGAGTCTGCGTCGTGATCTGGAGGTGGAGCCACACTATCGAGTTCCCGCCGTTGGCTCCCACCCATACACCCACCCGACTCAGTCACAAGCAGGGCTCAGCTGTCAATCATGATGTTTCATTAAATGTCTCAAAATCAGATTTTGTTTTAAAAAGGGAAATATATAAAACGTTATTTAGCCCTATATGTATATAAAACATTATCTATATGCATAAAATGTAATTGTAATATTGTGGTAAGGGCATTTTTAAGAACAAGTGGTGAAAATCCTAAAAAAATAAATGTAATAGGTTAAAAACTTAACATATACAATTTTGTTTATTCCTATGTGTTTATAGCCTATGCATTACAGACTGATGGTTAGAATTAAAATTCATAGAGGTTGGTTTTTTTTTTGTTAAATAAGATAATTCTTCCATGTATCAGATCTTGCTGTGATCTTCTATATTGGATATGTGGTCCACAATACAATACATTTATACCTGACATTAAAGGCTCCTACGAGATACCCACTTAAACTATTGGAAGTAATTCAAAAACTATAATTTCTTGAAAAGTATAAACAGTAAGTCAAAAATTTTAATGACAGAAACTTTTCATTACAAAGAAATTGCAAGAAAACAAACCCACCAGGTCATTTTGATCTACTTATGTGATAAAGGTTAAGTTAATTTGATTGAGCACTGAACCTTGTGTGTGGACACCAGACAAGAAGACATGCATAAAGTTTTTCAACATGCGGCATCACATTATTTTCAATATTTTCCACCATTTCTTTTAATATGTTAACGAACTATTTATAAAATATTTAGAATATTTGAGAAATATTTCTGAGACTAGAACAGTCGAGTTTCTCTTGTAATGTGTGCGGTCATGCAGGTCAGTGTCATAGAAATTCAGAACCATAAAAGCTCATCAAGCCTTTTTTTTTTTTTTTTAATTGGCATTATTTAAAGTGTGCCGAATTTTCTATAAGAAGTTCCTTTTTGCACTGTATCCATGGGTGTAGGCTACACACAACAACCACCTTATTACTTTGATACTGAAGAAAACTTAAAAACCTGATGTTCTGAAGCCTACTTTCTCCTCTGATTTACAAGCGGACTTATTTATGTTTCCTGGCGATAATGACGCCCTTTTATAGTTGAAGTGATACTGAATGGTGTCAACAGCCTGTGTGTAAAATTAAATCACGTGACCGCTGCAGGTAATAAAATCGCCCCACCTCCTTCAGAGCAAAAACCAGTCCGACTGCTTTCTTTGGGGCTTTTGTGACGATCAGGAATCAGTCAAACTGCCACAACACAACACGCCAAGGTCATTTGCTGAACATGCACCTGCTCTGAGCTCTTAGCCTCAGCGTTGTGGGGGTTTTTTTGTTTGTTTGTTTTTTTTAACAAAGGAGCAATTCAGAGCTGCCATCACCCAGAAACAGACTCATCAATCGGCTGGAGGCTGTCGAAGAGAAGAGGACCTCGAACTGAATTCAGGTGGGTGAGCAGAAAGAGTAGTTTTTATATGCAGTTAATTCATTCTATGTATTTAATTATATAGGCTACGCACTTTAAAAAAAAGAGGAACAAAAGGCTTATAACACAAGTACTTGCCACTTGGGGGAAGGAGGCACAACTTTCTCAAGTACTTTCAAGAGTTTGTGATACTAAAACATGAAACACAAAAGGAGCACAATATATTTACATCATAAGAAAGAAGCAAACGACAGCTCCTCCTCCTCCTCCTCATAAACAGGGTGTAGGAAGTGTGTCCAATATACCTTTGAAGGAGGATTTTACCCCCTCTCAATGCCCATAATGTAGTTCACTCGACGTTTTTTTTAAAGACTTAAATTTTAATTTCATCACCAAACTCTAAAGCGGGATGGGTTCAGAGGAACATACACTCAAACCTCTTTCACTTTCTTTTATGTATAAAATGTATAGGCCTACACTGCCTATACACGCGTTCCTAATTTGATGAATGAGGAGGTGCCATTTGCTTGTTTCTAGTGACGTGAATATATATTGTGTTCGTTTTGTGTTTCATGTTTTAGTATCACAGTTATGAGACTCTGTATTGAAAACGTTGTGGCTTTAGGATCCAGACTTCAGATCTTATCGGGAGTTGAGCGCGTTTTGGCTTATTTTAATTATAATACAGCTGTAAATCATGTTTAATGATGTAATATTATCCTCATTAGTGTAAATTAACTAGTATGTTTACACGTGTGTACAGGTACATGTACATTACCTGAGTATTTCCAATTTGCAGTGGTGGAAAACTTAAAAACTAACCTACTTGGGTTACTGGACTCACAGAGTGTAAAAGCAGAAGTGATATATAAATGAATACTTCGACAGCACTAAAAAGTCGTAGTAAAGGTGTTGTATCTGAACACACTATTTGCATAAACAAGCAGATGCGTTGCGAAACTTCTCCTACATGATCACATGGAGTCACTGTCTCGGCAGATTTGAGACCTCCCCCTCCTCTGCTCTGCACTGACAGCCTCAAGGTTTTTTATAGATGTGTTTTATGAGAGTACTGTGATATTGTGCATACTTTCATAGTACAAGGTTCAGGTTCAGACAGGTAGGGTTCCCATAACTTATATTTAGTTTTGAATGTAGATCAACACAAGCTTATGTTTTTTTCATATTTTGGGAGCACAGATTGCATAAAAAGGCAATAATTTCACAGCTTTTCATGATTTGTCACTCTTTAGCTCCTGGACAGGTGGGCTTGTTATACAGTTTTTGGAGTAGACTGATAAAGAATGTTTCAAGCATATTTCATTTGGCCGCATGTAAAATCCAGACGGAGAACGAATTTTAGAAAATGAAATTTAGTTGAGACGTTTTGTTTAAAAGTTGTGACATAAAAGATCGAAGCAAACCTTTTTTAAAAACATGATAAAAACTTAATGGGAATTAGTGATAAAGCAGTTTCTACTCGTAATTTTAAATAAGAGAGAAAATGCATTAACAATTTAGATTTTGTGTAGTGAGGCAGCAAATAAGTAGTACTGTACTTAAGTACAATTTTTAATTATTAGTACTTTTTCTTGAGTAGTCGCATTTTATGCACTTTACATTTCTACTAATCTATATTTCAGAGAATGATATTGTACTTTTTACTCCACTATTTATCTGTGACTAGTGACTTTACAAATTAAGATTTTACATAAGAACTTTTAAACTATGTTGCATTGCTAAGTAATGAACTGCCAAACAGTCAAGAAAATAACCAGGAGATTAATCCATAATTAAATTTAATCATTAGATACTTATTATCATTTGCTAATGAATTAGCATTTGCTAATAAGCAATATACTCAAAGTATAGCCAGGGCTGATGGGAACGTCTTTAGTGTTTTTTTGCAGGTATTTGGAATTTCATTGCAATGCATCCAATAGTTGTTGAGATTTCAGTCAATGTGGTGGACTGACGTTGCTACTAAGGCCATGCTCCAAGCGTTGCTAACAATGTCTATCTAACCTGCAACTTTGCTTTCCGTCATCAGTTGCTCTTTCAGCCATTTCAGCTACTTCTATCAGCAGCTAACTGGATGTGTCAAAGGGTTTGTCTGTAAGACGAAAGACGAAAACAATCAAAACGGTTTATTCTTACACCCACATACACATACATACATGTATTTGCAGGCGTTGACTAACCCGTCATTTTGTAGGAGGTGCAAACAAAGAGGTCATTGAGGTAATCACTCTGAAATGTTTTTGTCTGTGCCAGTGCATAGCCGTGGTGAGTGTAGTGCAGGTACCTGCAAGAATCTTGTAATGAAAAATTCCTGAGTCATCTGATAAATATGCCCCTTTCAGGACAAAACTTCATAAGGGAAGAAAAATGGACTGAGGTACTTCATCAATAGGTTTGCAATAAATGGAATACAAGTATACCTGGTCTAAAATAGATGTTCCATTTCTGACAGTATCTGATAGATATGTTTACAATGGAGAACACTAAAATGATTTCTGAACGGTTTTGTTTGGAATTAGAAAATAATATATGGGTGTGATATTAATTTCTAATTACAAACAAAACTGTTCTGAAATCATTTCAAAATGTACTGACTAGGAGTGTCAGTCTCATGTAAACAGAAATAAATCCAAAGTCAACGGGTGGCCATTCTTAATGAGGATTTAAACAAACATCACCAGGAAACTTACGGACAATCCTTCAGTCCACAAACTTTTAACTGCTGATAATATTGCAGAATTGTGGGAAGAGGGTGATGTGACGCCACTGTTGGTAAAGGAATGTTCAAGTAAAAGGCTTTTATTAAATGTCATGACTAGCTTCCCATGCCCACATACACTTTTCCACTGAACTTTTAATATTTTCCTTTCATTAACATTTCCAAGCAAACACCTAGCAGACAAAAAATGCACAACAATGCAAAAAAATTAAAGATGACATTCTTATGGGTTAAGGATAGCATTATTATGCCTGGAGATGGTTAAAAAAAAAGGTTGCATTTACCCCAATAAATGACTATTTCATTGTGCCACCTGGCAAGCACACCAAATCCAGCTCACCCACAATGTTGCGTGACCAACAGGTCTTGTTTGTCCACCCCATCATACACTGGTCCATACTGTTCTCTTGATATTTTTGGAATAATATTTCAATTATATTGTGAATATATATGCATATAAAAGCAAAGTGGGAGCAACAACATGCAAAAAAAAAACTGCATCCAAATATCACAGTTTTCTCCAAAAAAAAAGTATATGTATGAATGGAATAAATATATAAAAATGAAATGTATTGTTGGTTTGGACATTATGGTTGCGTGATATTGTTCCTCTAATGTATACCTTGAGATTTAATGCCATTTATTTTGTTTTATTTTACTTTTACTTGAGCAAAATTTATTTAAAGTAATGTGCTTGTGTGTGTGTGTGTGTGTGTGTGTGTGTGTGTGTGTGTGTGTGTGTGTGTGTGTGTGTGTGTGTGTGTG
>JBBPCS010000132.1:104689-134229 GCA_037974645.1 Hollardia meadi
GTGTGTGTGTGTGTGTGTGTGTGTGTGTGTGTGTGTGTGTGTGTGTGTGTGTGTGTGTGTGTGTGTGTGTGAGCATGTGTTTATGTAATGTTGTGGGTGGTAGCCTTAGTCAATTTATTTCAAAAATATTTAAAGGGACAGTTCACCCCAAAATCAAAAATGCATATTTTTCTACTTACCTGTGGTGATATTTATCCATCTAGATTGTTTCCAGGACTGTTTTGGTGGGAGTTGCTCAGTTTTTGAGATATTGACTGCAGACTTAGCTGTCTGCCTCTATCCAACATAATGGAACTAGATGGCACTTGTAGTTCTCAAAGGGCAAAAAAAAAAACAAAAAAAAACATTTGAACAACAGCAATGTATCTTTCCAGAAATCATGACCTGGTTACTCAAGATCATCCACAGAACTATTTTCTTTCCATATCACCATATATAAGGAAGAGGTTATTTATTCATGGATGAGAGGTTACAGCTCAGCCGAGGAGGACGCCATTAATGTGTACATCCTGCCCTGTCTCAAGCATGAGACTCCATGAGTCTCCATGACTCCACGTCCATGAGTAGATGTAGATTATTTGTCTTAGTAATTGATTAATCTTTTAGGCTAGAAATTTAAAAAGAAACAAAAGAAAAGCTAATCTCAAATTTCAGAGCTCAAGGTGACATCTTCAATCCAAATATTTCCTTTTGTCCACCTAACGTCCTAAAGTCCAAAACCTTAAGATTGTAAATTGAGTATTTTTGGTATCATATGTCAAAACAGAGAAGCACAGGAAACCCTCACATTTGAGAATCTGGAATCAGAGAATGTTTGTTATTGCTTAAAGGTGCAGTTTGTAAAATCTAGCCAGAATTTGAAGGAACCTCCACAAATATAGGGGACAGTAACCACCAACTGCTGTCACTATACTTGCTGCTGTAAGTTAGTTATCTTGGGCTTGGTAATCTTTGGCTGTAGCTATAGAAACTGTTAGCTTAGTTAGCAGTGGAGCTAGTGGGTCTACTGCTCATTGAAGTCTGCCTAGATGGTGAACATATCACAGGAGTCACTGCGGGCAGCAGGGCTCAGTTTAACCAGCCCCACAGCCTGAACGCAGCTGGAAACCAAAATGGGAACAGACAGGGGACAGGGGATACAATAGGGAAAATAGGTAAAAGAATATTTCCTTTCTTGACATTTTGTGAGTTTTTTTTGATTACTTATTAAACTAAACACTAAGAGACCTTATGAAACTTGCTGCTCATTTACATCCCCCAGCTGAAGCTACGGGGGGCTATTGGAATATCGCCTCTAGAGGTACAAAGTGGTATTACGAGACATGACAGGCTGGGGGTAGAGATCTCTGCAACACAATACATAGAAGTCTTTGACATAACATCAACATTGCTGTTTCTTCAAATTCAGTTGATAATGTTAGTTGTTTTTTGTTTTTTTTTACATTTTAAGTTAAAATTATGGCCATATCTTACAAATTGCACCTTTGATAAATTACTAAAATAATTAAAAAATATTTAAAATTGTTTTAGATTAAACAATCTAAAACAAACAAACAACTAAATGTGTCAGCTCTGTTCTGTTCATGTATGATCTTAATTAATGTGATTTTGTGACTTCCACATAGGAAGTATTTATATAACATGTTGGATAGCAGGTGAATAAACACACTGACAGATTTCCCCTCAATCACAGAGCGTCAGGAGGTGAACAGCCATGGGGTGAGGATCAAAGAAGAAGAAGAGCCGATGGAAGTCTCTGACCTCGTTCATGATCGACCAATCACGAAAGAGATAATGCCGCCGTCCTCAGTGGCGAGCCACCATCTCTTCAGCAATAAAACAGAACACCAGAGTCATAGTGGCAACAAGATGGCAGAACAGTTGCACCCTAGAGCCAAAATGGCGGACCAGTGTCTCCGTGGCCTTAAAACAGAGGACAAATTTTATACTGGAGGCTGCCAGCCTGGCTCTAATATGGCAGACAGCCTCGTCTCTGGTGCCAACACGTTTCAGTTCAGAGTGAAAATGGAGGATCATGGTGATCTATCTGGAGCCAATATGGAGGACCAGCTTCTCTTTAAAACAAAAATTGCAGAGCAGCCTCTCTCTGCAGCCAAGATGAGTAACAAGTATCTCTCTGGAGCCAATATGGAGGGCCAGTTTCCTTCAGAAGCTAAGATGGAGGACCAGCTTCTCTTTGGAACCAAAATGGAAAATGGGCTTCTTCCTGGAGCCAAGATGGTGAACCATGTTTTCTCAGGAGCAAAGACAGAGGAGCAGCTCTTCTTAGGAGCCAAGATGGAAGACCAGTTCACCTCTGGAGCCAAGATGGCTGACCAGTGCCTCAGAGCCGTGCTGTGGCAGGATATGTCAGTGAACTTGGCATCCACGCTGCTGCACCAGCTCTCAGGTAAAGCACACACACACATACTCTCACACTCCTGATTCAGTTTCAGAAAATGTTTTCCAAAACATTACATGTTTTGTACATTACAACTACAACATATCCTGAGTGCAATTTTGTCTGATATTTTTACCTATTCTGCTTCTACTTCTTGGAGTATCTTCAAATACTTAATATCCCTAAAATACCTAAAAGGTTATGTAAGTCAATTAACTATAATAATTGATATGTGTATCTAGATTGTGTCATAAATTTAAAAAAATACCAAAAGCTGACATGTATTCTCATTAAATTTCACTAACAAAAACATACAAAACATAATGGTCCAAATCAATTCTGAATGCAGAAACATGAAGAAAATATTTCTTAATACCTCATAAGTTATTTGAACAATGTACATTTTTTATCTATTGAGATATGCAAATTTTTATGAGGAGAGCGCAAAAGCGTTTTGATAGTTTCATCAGCAATTTCCCCAGCGCCTACATTGGTATTTTTGCTTATTGTGATATAATTTCCTAATTATCTTAAAATGCTTCATATCCCTATATTCTGGACAATCTAAGCTAAAAGGCTGTCTAAGTCAATAAATCATAATGAATGATAGAATTATTGAAACTATGTCATAAAAATCATCCTGCTTCACTACTTCTCAGGCATCACTTCACTGCTTTGTCACCATGTTTTGCACCACACATGAAATAAAGTAATGACCTCATCACAAACAAGACAGAAGCCTTAGCTTTCCGCTGCAAAAAAAAAGGAATGCTCTAGCTATAACGGTTTTTATTTTAGATTAATTTATTCAGGAGCATTCAAACAATGGAAGTCTGTTTTTATAATTTTAAACAGTCGTCAGTGCCCATATGATCATTGAAACAGGTTTTGCATTCTGTAATAATTACTCCTGTTCATGCCGACCATTGACACACTGTATATAAAGATGGACGACGTATCTCCACTTCCTCCCACTGTACAAAAATTAAGCCAAAATATCCTGGATACGAGCGCTGCCATCTTGTGCTGGTGAAGTCACAAATGAATAAATTGCACCTGGTAACATGAAACCACAGCATCATGTCCCTATACGGATCATTCATTAGTCTTTAGTCTCTGTCTTTAATAACACAATAACCAAATATTAAAGAGTCTTCAGTTTGATTGGCTGTGTGTTGCTGTTAACACCAGATGACCCCTTTGTCTTTGTGCAGAGAGGGTCAGTAAATCCAACAGTCGGCTGGTGGAGAGTACGACTCAGCCCATTAGAAGCAGGTAACATCACACCTCCTGTCAATCAATGATCTCATCTGACCTCTGACCTTCTTTGTTCTGACAATATACACATGTGTGTTACCCTTCCTATAGTCCTGTTTTGAAGGTGAATGTGGACCCGCTCCACTCCTCCCCATTTCTGAGCTCCCAGGAACCTCCACATGGTAATAAACCACACACACACACACAGAGATACAGTAGATGGTGTGAGTAGTAGCTACATGTAGACACCATCACAGATAAAAATACAGAGGCACTGTGTGAGAAATGATTTGCTTGAGGAGGCGTAGATCTTTGAATGTTGATCACTGTCTCATGGGAGTGTTTCTGTAATCATACACTTAGTCACTGTTATGTTTGTCACTGACATGTTTGCTTCTCGGTGTAAGATGCAATAATGAAGAATGATGCTGTCAGTCAGAGTGGAAAGGTTAAAAGAGCCATTTAGGGATGCACTCAATCTATGATTGATTATCATTCAGTTGAACAATCGATCGGGCAGTGTTATTGGGGCAGTGTTACACCCAGTGGTGGAAAGCAACTAAGTACATTTACTCAAGTACTGTACTTGAGTATTTTTAGGTGCTTATACTCCATTTTCTGCTATTTTAAACACTAGGAAGTGGAGGACCCAGATGCAGACACAGAACTGGTGCAGTGTAGTGAACTTTACTCTACACAAAAACACTAGACTTACAGGCCGTAGAGGCAGGCAGAGGTCAAAACCAGAGATCAGTCCAATTAAGCAAACAAATCTGAAAAGGGAGAGGGCAAAAACCTGAAGTACAGGGAAACATGTGAGGTATCCAAAGTCCAATAAAAGCATGCAATGTAAATGAACAAAGGTATACCAGGAAACCACAGAGAAACTGAAGGCTTGAACAAAGGTACATGGTACAACAACAAACTGGCAAAGACAGATGGGAGACTTAAATACACGAGGGAGGGCGGGGTAACAAGACACAGTTGTCTAAACTAATCAGGGCAGGGCAAACAATCAAAAGTGGTGGGAAAAAGAACAAAGACAGGAAGTGTGAAGCAAAACATGACACACAAGGAAAGAACCTACAATATAAAACAGGAAATAACAAACTAGAGCATCAAAATTATAACACTTCCCTACATTTATTTGATAAATGTACTTACTAGTTCAGATTATTAATACAAAATATAAATCTACTATCATAAACAATTATTTTTAAATTATTTTTTTATGTGAAATCAGACAAAAGATATCTGACTTAATGCTTCCTATCCTGGAAAAATGCTGAATATTGGATCTATCCCTAATATACAACTCATTAAAATGAGCTCCACCTTTATAGCTGCAACATTGGTGATGAACACTTTCATGCATCAACAAGTATAATCCAGCAGAATTCTGTAACAGAGTATTTTTGTACTGTGTTACTGATACTTTTACTGAAACGGGCAATAGACAATGTAAATATTTACTGCACAGTGTAATGGCTAAGGGAAAATGACACCATCTGCGTTTAGATTGGTTCCCTGTAAGCCTTGTTTTAATTATTTTCACTATGCTATTCATGCTGCCACCGGTCTTGATTTTTCACAGAAAAATTGAGGTTTAATTTACGGCACAAAGGAAGCACGTCAGACATTGCAGAACCAAAACAGGAAGAGGCTTGTTCTCTCTGGTTGCTATCTCCATGTAACCGTGAAACAAATTGAATAACTGTGAAAACCGTATTCTGCAAAAGAAAAAGATGGAGAAGGCGAAGAAGGAGAGTGATAGACACTGAGGTAAAACAAGAGCGAATGGACTGGCATTCACTCGATGGAAAGTGCCCAGGTGTGTGTCGAAATCTGTTCCCCCATCTGTATGTGTTTCCCCTTACCACTGGGACTTGAGAGGGTTCAAAACAAATCAAGGCCAAAACAACAAACAAAAGAATCTGTCTCATCAAAAAGTGCTGAGTAACCTGAGGATGAAACAAACTAAACAAACTAAATAAATCTAACACCCTAAAGCAAAACACGAGGACACAGTGCAAAAGCTGAATTGTATGTACAGTATGTTAAAAGTCAGGGTCAGGACAAGTACTGAGTCCTGCATAACTTGCTAATTTTTAGGTGTGCTTTAGGATGGAGCTTTATATAAACTTTATTTAATTTGGTAGTCTCATTGAGATCAAAGTCTCTTTTTCTCATGTGAGACCTGCGTACACAGCTGGTCACACACACACACAGACAGCATTTGATCACACACATCTCTCAGAAGGTCCAAAATTAAAACTTTAAATCTATCCAGTGGGATGACACTTCGAAATTTCAGTGTCCTTTGAAGTTCTTTCCATTTATGTGGTGTTGAATTCAGGATTTACTTTCAGGGTATCAAGGATGTGGTCTGATGAACAGTCGTAGCACGTTTTTTACAACTGTCATTAATGAATTTTTTTTTTTTACATTTACCATTAGACTTATTTTTACAAAAAAAAATATTTTCAGTTTTCAGTCACAGGTACAATAAAAAGTATTTTTATTTTCCTTTTTTTCTTTCTTTTTCTTGTTGTTTCTATTTTAAACTTCTCCCGTGCACAGGTGTTGTAAATTATAAACACTAAATATATAGGGCTTCTGGTGCTTGTGCATGATGTATGTTGCAGCTCCAAAACTATTGTTATGTCTATGTAAAAAAACAACAACTTATGTCTTAAAAGTAAACATTAGAAATTATTTGTAAATGATCATCATTCTCATCATCCTCTGTATTAAATTGGTTTCGTTCTTTCAG
The DNA here is from genome assembly GCA_037974645.1 of Hollardia meadi. Classification (NCBI taxonomy): domain Eukaryota; kingdom Metazoa; phylum Chordata; class Actinopteri; order Tetraodontiformes; family Triacanthodidae; genus Hollardia; species Hollardia meadi. The sequence goes on from JBBPCS010000132.1 coordinate 111,121, forward strand.
TAGCAGCTACAGGCTCCCTCAGATGAGTTTTAAAAAACACAAACACTTTTATACCCACTGCACTGACATTATTAAATAAACACTTGGGAAATTTGTGCATTTAGTTTGGCTGCAGTGTTTTTAATGCAGCCTTATTGTTATTATTGTTTTTTAATGATTGTATTTCAGTGCCCTGTTTTTTCATCTGTCATGGATTTATTCAGCCACCAGATTGGTCTTTGGGTTCATAGTAAATATGCTACTGAAGTGAACTGACTGAACAGTTTTCAGTCACAGAGAAGTTTATAAATAATAACTTCCACAGGGACTCATCATTAGTAGATTTTGGAGTGCAGCGGAAGATTTATTTCATGAGTCTCTTTGTAGAATAATAAAGACTCCCTTTCTTTTTTTTCTCACAGAAACCAAAACCAGCCTCAGCAGAGAGCAAACCACAGGTTGCTCTTACTTCTACAGGTAACACAAACACATGTGACTGTACTACTACATTTGTGAGAGTCTTCACTAACATACTGGACTCCCTAGACTAAGAACCAAACCTAATTCTAACCTTCAACCTAAAACTATTTAAAACAGACCACTGAAGAATTGAGGACCTGACAATTTGTCCCCACTGTCCAAAATTGTCCTCACAAGGTGTAAAACTCATATTGATCCTCACAAAGATAGAAACACATTAAAACTAAACATGTATCTTTCCTACCTGTATATTCGCTTTCTTCTCTCAGGTCTGTATGCTAAATATGAAGCCGCAGCCAGTTAGCTTAGCTTAGCTTATAGAAAAAGGGCAACAGCTTTTTATGCTTTAACTTATCATTATGAAGTAAATTTTGATTTCATAATATAATAGCTATAGAATAATGACACCATCAGCGTTTAGATTGGTACCCTATAAACCTCTCTTTCACTATGCAGGTTTGTCTGCCACCGGGCATGAAATCTGAAGGCTGACTGGCAGTCTGGCACCATCTGCTTTCATGTCCTCATCATAGACTAAATTAATGAATCAACTCACGTTTTTGTCCTGTGTTGTTGGTAGTTGCTCCTCTGAGGAAAATGAAAAGCGATCTGGTTGTCTTTGTGACAGCAGCACCAACAATATTACCACTTGGAAACGCTGTTATATTATGTCTTGTTTGTTTAATCCGTACAAAAACCAAAGTGTTAAAACATTGTGGTTATGGTCAGAGACTCTTCGGACAGAACCAGGCTAGCCGCTTCCCTCTGTTTCCAGTCTTTATGCTAAGCTGACTGGCTGCTGGCTGTAGCTTCATATTTAGCATACAGACATGAGAGTGGCATCAATCTTCGCGTCTGCTTCTCTGCAAGAAAGAGTATTTAAAATTGTCAAGTTATTATTTTAATCTTCTCTCTTATTGATGATATCCAAACAAGCTCTTTTTTGAGTTTGTCAAAAGGCACTTAAAATATTTTTTAAATAAACAACAATATTATACTGTTTTTCCAATAAAATGACTATCCATGTCTTGGCACATGAAGTGACCACACAATAATAGTGCTGCAAAGGTATGTAATTTTTACACTACTATAACGCCATGGTTTCACTGTATACAGTATTACACAATTATTATTATTAACAGTTACAGTGGCCATTAAATTAATGAAAAAAAATTTGGTTGAACAAATGCTTTATTAGAATTTCACAAAATATTATTTTAAAATTAAATATTATTTGTTAAGACTTACTCCTACGGTAGAGTTCAATGCTGTTGAGAAGCAAATGTACATGGTATCAATTTTCATACCATGGTATACCATGAAACTGGTGTGTTCAAGGCCTGAATTTATGTTATTACAAATGACAATGCTTTTTTTGTTAACTACTAATCAATAAAACATGTACTGGCAGTAGTAGTACTCGTACACAAGGACATGCATACTGTACATTGAAGGAAAAAATAAATATCTGTTACTGTGGCTTCTGTAACGCATATTGTACCTACCTGTCCACACCTCCAGGTGTCATGTGTGCGGGTTTGAGACAGACGGGCGAGCCCTTTTCCAGAGTCACATGACAGAACATCGCCAATGGGAGCGCGGCTCCTTCTCACTGCACTGCTGCGTGTGCGACCACTTGACCAATCAGGAGGCAGAGATGAGGGCTCACGCCAACACACACATACGGGGGAACATAGCAGCCAGTGAAGAGATGAGGTGGGATCACTTTAAATGTGTGTTTGTGTGAGAGTGATGTGGGAGTTTTTGTAACAGATACAGTTATTGATACTTGAGAGTTAAAATATCTGATAACAATACATTGGCTGATTTTTTACTTTCTGTAAATATTTTCAAGAAGGATTTGGTTCTTCAGTATGTATTGTGCGCTGCAACAGACTATTGAGACCACTGACAGGGAAGAAACTTTCGAGAGAAAGTAGTTCTTTTAGAAGAAATAAGTTGTAATATTTAAATTCAATGAATATTTAGTTATTATAATACCATAACTTTACTCTCATAATATTATAACGTTTTGCACAAAATATTGTTTTCTTGTAATTTTTTTTACTTTTAACTCAAAGTATTATGACTTTTTTGTGAAATATTTAAAAAAAAATATTTTGAATTTTTTTACATTATTCATGAAATTGTAACTATATTCAAAAAATATTATGACGCAGTACTCCGTCACACAACATTTTAGAGACAGAAAATAAACTTCTCTGCTCACGTTGGTCGATAAACTATGTAACGATTACATAGTTCCCAGTTAACCACAAACATATCTTTGGACTTACTGTACTGCACAATTCTATTTATTGTAAAAATCATATTGCAATTATTTTGACAGATATTGTGATTGCGATATTATTCACGATTAGTGGGAACAAGTATTGATGATGATGATTGATCGTTTTTGCCAGACAATTTTCATTTTCACTGTAAAAACTATTAAAATCTTGATGATGTGACATTTCTGGGGTCTGTACTAAACAAACATATCAAGGCATCTCTGCTGTGTGTCCGACAGTTCTGGCCTCCACATCATCCATTAATCCCTTACTTAAAGAACTCAATTGAGGCTAAGAAAAACCTGATGAGGACATCTCCAGGAGAAGATGTTTTGTTTTGTTGGGAGTGAAGTCTGAAGGATTGGGCAGTAATGGTCATAAATCAGGCGTTGCAGGTGCAGTGTTGGGCTCTGGAATGTGTGTGTGTTATGTTTGTTGTGTTTTCCTCTGAATTCCTCTTCTTCTTTATCCTTGTTCATGTGTTGGTGTGTGATGGAATTTGTGTGTGTGTGTGTGTGTTATTAACCCCTCCTTCCTCTCCTGACTCCTAGATGCCCCGTCACCCCTCCCTCCGCCACCTCCAGCAGCGCCCTGTCAGTTGCCATGGCAACCCAGCCAGAGAATAGCACCTCTGAGCATCGCTGCCGTATCTGCCAGAGGTCGTTTCCAGGGCAACAGGAGCTGCTGGTTCACTTCCAGGGTCATCGCCAAGGCAACCAGTACAGGTGCGACCGGTGCGGCCACCTGACACGGACAGCCAACAAGCTGGTGGAGCACGTGCGTGTGCACACGGGGGAGCGGCCATTCACCTGTGACCTTTGCCCCTACAGCGCCAAGCGGCGGGACAGTCTGCGCCTGCACTGCAAGGTCAAACACCCCGGAGACGTGCACACTCACCGGTCGTACGTGCAAGCAGACAATCAGCGTTCAAACAAACACGTTCAGCGGCTGCACACGCCGCTGAACGCACACATTGCTGCACCATCCTCCTCCACCTCTCTTCCTCCCCTTCATCCTTCACTCTCTGACCGGGCAGGATGGAGGGATTTGTCTCCTCTCCTCCCCATCACAACGCTAATTTCTTTGAAACAACGCTCTACTTCATCCTCCTCCTCCTCCTCCTCCTCCTCGTCTTCCTCCACCAAACACTTTTTTCTCGGTTACCTTGGTCTGACTACTTCTTTGTAAATGCTTTTCTTTCTCCTCTCCTCTCCTCTCCTCTCCTCTCCTCTCCTCCCATCCATCCATGGATGTAAAGCTCTATAATGTATCCAAGGTACTGTCACTAAACACTATGTATGAGAATGTCAATCAGCTCCTGTTATGCTGAATGCACTGAAAACACACAGATAAGGAACGTTTTAGATTTATTCGACTTTTGCATCATGCTCGTGATTTTTGCTGCATTCCTGCCTGCTTTTAGTCAGTCATATAATCACTGAACTCTTAGCTATTTAACTGTGTGACATATTTATTGCCTGTCTCGATTGTCATTCAGAAACCTTGCACTTAGAAAATCCTCCAGCCACACATTTAACGCACAACACAAGACACTTTACTGGAAAGATCACTTCCTGATTCTGTTGACTTTCTGTAAAGAAAATCACTGCTAAGAAAAAAAATCAGCTTGAATGATGAGATAATTTCACTTGTTTCCATAGTGCCATGATTTTTGCTGAAATTTCATGTTTCAAGAAAGAAATTATAAAAGAAGTTAAACTGCTTTGGAAACAAGGGTCTACAGCTATGCTAGCGGCTCTGAGAGGCTGTACTTAACAGTGCTGTGAGCTAAATGCTAACATCAGCATACTAACATTAGAGCTGCCACGATTATTGGTCTATTATTGATTAGTCGATTAAAAATAAATTAGTTGGCAACTGTTTGACAATTGATGAATCATTTCAGACACTTTATGGACTAAACAATTAATTGATTGTGAAAATAATTGGAAAATGAATCGATAATGAAAATAATCGTTAGTAGCAGCCCTAGCTAACAGTCTTATAGCATCTTTGTTTAGTATACTAGCATGCTAACATTTGCTAATTAGCACTGAACACGAAGTAGGCTACAGCTAAGGATGATGGGTAATTTAGTTAGTTTTGCAGAACTAAAATTTTGACCTATAGGAAGATGAATATCTGAACTAAATTTAAGTACAGTCCACCAAATACTGGTGAGAATCTTTAGTCGGGACCAATTGCCATTCATAGACCTACTGCTAGCTAAAAAAAAAAAATCCAATTATCTCACCCCCTGAAAGCTTGTTAAAATTGATGGGTTTTGCAGTGATAATAAAGCACTTTATAACTAGAAGGTTCAAACGCCATCAGGATGAAGTGACAGGTCATTACCATCCAGTTTTACATGTATTAAGAGAGGGTTTGTGCCCAAACTTGTACATTTAAAAAAAAAAGTTGTTTAGCTCTCATCTGTGGTCATTTACAACTTTCTGTTGTAACAGTTATTTTCATTAACACTTAACCAAATAATCGTTAATCTTCTATAAATTGTGAAAAAAAGTCTTCAGATTACTTGTTTTATCACAGTTCAAAACCTAAAATTATTATGTTTACTACCATAGAAGTGTGAGGAAACAAGCAAATATTCACATTTGAGAAGCTGGAACGACTGAATTTTTGGCATTTATGTTTAAAAATTTTTTTGCTGATTATTTTCTGTCAACTAATTGAATTGATGAATCATTTCAAATCTGTTTCACAGTAAATTATTTTAAACCAACAAAAAAGTTTCAGTTCAGCATCGTTTCTCTGCTGTCTCTTTGAGTTTTGAGGATTTTTGAAGGTACAGGGTTTCTGAAGGACAGTGATGATATTTCGAATATTTGTGTTGTATATTGATAATGTATTTGTGTTTACATAACTACATGGGGCTACTAAGAGTCTAAAATGTCTTAATTAAAAGTTGCACTATATGTAGATTTGCTTAGACACACAAAAAAAAAGATTTAGGGTACGTAAGCCTTTTTTAAAACACTCTTCACAAAGAGAAGTTTAAAACCACAGCCAAATTGTTTCTCTGCAGCTTCAGTACAGGCTTATTTTATCCATTACTATCAACTGATCCAGCAGGTCTGATGTCACTTGCTGTTCATGTGGATGGAGCCGGCAGTGGTCAGGGAAAAGACTGAACTTTTCAATAGCTAAAATATAGATTTAAATTAGCATTATTTATTATATTATGGAGGCCATGAGGTGTCATTTAGGAAAAAAATTATTTGTGTGCTATATCGTATCATTCACGATAATATTGGTATAATTTTTATACTTGAAACAGAAGGTGGAGTGCTATTTGCTTCCCCATATTTATGTCACCGAGAGCTCAGGCAGAGCAGCTGGAAAATATCAGAGGGAAAACCAGAAAATATATTTAACACAAATTATGGTCTATTTTCACCTAAATTAACTAATTAATTAAACCACTTAATAAAGTTGTGTTTTTGTATAGTTCTAAACCAAAATCATTTTTCAGTATTCTGTCATATTGTAAAGCAAAAATACCATGATACTATTTTAGGGCCATATCGCTCATCCCTAATTCATACTTGGGATTTAATATCATATTGCACATTTAGCCTCCTCCCCTCTTGTAGCGGGCAGCAGTGGATTTCCTTAAGTAAAAGTACCAAATCCACAATGTAAATGTACTGTAAATATACTAAAAGTCATGCATTGAAAATCCTACTTAAGTACGATAAGTATTATCTGTGAAATGTACTTAAAGTATCAAAAGTAAAGTACTTGTTAATACTGTAGCATTTCACTACTGTAGTTGCTGGAGGTGGAGCTAGTTTGAACTTTATATACAGTAAGTAATTTAGTCCAGGGGTTCCTAACTTAGATCCACCACTGGAGGGCAGCAAACATGCTTTGCGCAGCACAGTCAGCCAGAAGTGAAGACAACAAAGAAGACATTAACCCTTTGACGTCAATTACAAAATTACTTCTCCCCTTCTAATGTAGTTACTACATTATTTACATCTGTTATACTGTGAAAAACATTTAAAGCATTTTCAAAGATAAAATGACTTTGTCTTTAACAGCCAAAACCTGGAGTATACCCTCATATCTCCGTCCAAGATGAAAATATGAAAACCATATTAAATCCAAACAATCCATAGGGAGTAAGACAAGAGGGCATGAAGGAGATAAGTTGATGATAAAAATTTATGAGTTTATTCTGTTCTTGACACCTCTCGGGCTCCATATTGAATGAATTGAAGCTCGTGTACCATCTTTCACATGTAATGTGAATGCAGCATCAGGCCCGTCACCGACCTTTAATTGTCAGGATACGTCACTGTCCTGCCCAGCATCAATGTGCGTCAAAGCGCCAGAAAATAAACATTCTCACATTGATTAACACAACACTCAGGCTGAAAAGCATTGTTCTGCCCTCTCTGGCCAATAGTTTTGGGCTTGTTTCACCACTGACCACACCCAGCTTCAGACAGTTTGATGATGTCACAGTGTCCTGGAGTACACCTGTATGTTATAGCAGCAAGCTGAAAAGTTAAAACAATGGATGTCAGCAAAGACAAGATCTTCAGGGGCTGTTAAGCTTATGTTGTACTGAATGCTCCATTACCTCTCAGTTGTAAGAAGTAAAACAACAAAAAGTGAAGCAGAGATAGAAGTCAGCTAGCTTAAGCAGCTCTTTAACTTTTAACAACATGAACATTGACTCCCTCAAATATCAATATTTATTTATTTGTTATGTTTTCAAATTTTATTTCTAGTTTTCAATTTCACCATGAGGAATATGTTAAAAGGACATACAAAACACTACAGTGAAAATAAAATACAAAGTAGACCACAGAAAAGCCCCCTATGTTCTCTCTGATTTGTAATTAATTTTCTGTATTTATTGCTTGATTTTGACTGTGATATATAGTACCAAAAGTAGTAGTAGCCTACAATGAATTCAAACCGCCAACTTCTTTGCTAGCAATCTAATGTTAAGTTCAAGTTAGCTGAGGAGCTAGCAAGATAGTTAGCTAGCTTCCTTGCAAGCTAAAATATGAATGTATCATTTAGACCTGGATATGGCGAGAGTGCTCAGCCTTGCTTCCAATTTTGCCCAGTGGCCATTTGCAGTATTGCAGCCTAAAATTCCCCTGCAGCCCAAAAAGCATTTTCCCCATAGACCACCATTATAGAAGAGACGTCTGTAAAACTGTTGACAGGACACCTTGAACTGCAAACAAGGTCAATTATGACTCTTTCTATTATGAATTTTTGATCCATGGAGGTTTTATATTTATTAAACTTTCCTCGAGCTGAGAAAAGCGATTTAAAAAATCTCTGACGTCATCACAATGTAAAGTCTATGGGCAGAGCGGGAACTTGCGGGCGGGGCCAGCAACACTACTGCGCATATTCAGTGGGCCACATAACCAGGAAGTAAATCCGGAAGCTAGAAAACTTTTTTGGCATATGTGCCAGGCGAGCAATTCTCATTGGGTTGAATGAGCATCATCTTTGCCTCTGGTATCTAGTTCTTCTTTATACATCTTTGATCTCTACCTTCAGTTAGCTAGCTTTTTTGATAGCTAACTGAAGTCCCACTAAGAGGGTGAATTCAAATGGCTTTGCAAAACCACAATACAATTTGCACATTATAACAAATAAAGGTTTCATAAAATCACTTCTTTTGATTGTCACAAAGTAGAACACAAATGGAAGAGAAAAATCCTTCATGTTCTCTCTGATTTGTAATTTATTTTCTATTTATTACTTGTATTGCTCGATTTTAACTGTGATATATAGTGTATTTATTAGCAGCTTACAATGGATTCTTCAAACTGCCAACGTCTTTGCTAAAAAGCTAAAGTTCAGTTTAAGTGAGCAGAAGAGCTAACAAGCTGGTTTGCGAGTTTCCTTGCTCGCTAACTGAAGTCCCACTAAGAGGGTACATTTAAGCTTTGTCAAACCAGAATACAATTTGCAAATAAAGAGAGACAAATACAGCTTTAATAAGTCAAATCTGTTTTTGTTTTTTTGTTGTGCTCTGTTGGTACGGTAATGTAGCACAGAGTAGAGCACTGACTAGTGACTCTGACTGACAGAGCACTACAAAGATGGACAACATGAGAGCTCTCCAAAAGTGAAGCCAAAACATCTTGATCGTCCCCCTGGTGGTGGGCTGCAGTATAGGTCATTAACCCCTCCCTCTAAATGAACCCAGATAGGACATGGGCCAAACTATAAACTCAAAGTACACCTCAAATAAATTTTTCACAAAGATCCTTGTGGGAACTTAGCTGTAACTTCTACAAACAAATGGCCGAGACATCACGTTTTGTCCTTTTACCTTTTACTGAAATAACTGCGCATAATTACATAAACAAGGCTTAGTATTGCATTGGGTTTACTACCTCTTTGCTCTAGCAAAAACTTCACTAAGCTACTTCCTTGTTCTGTACAACCTCTTTGTCACTTCTAACTCTAGCACAGAGCAGTACTGCCACCTAGTGGTCTGTATTAGTCACTCCACACAATTTTAACTCCTAATACCACAAATGAAATGAATTCACATTAATAATATTTTAACCCTTTTTCAACTATATGTTTTTAACTCTTTGAATGACTATGAATTACTGTAGCTGTATTATTACTATTAATGAACTAAAGATACAACAATCCTTTCTGTCATTTACGGTAGTTCTTATCATGCTCATTTATATTCCAAGTGTTCATTTTCTGATCAGTTTGGTTTTAATTAGTTATTTGATGCTATAAAAACAGGCTGAAACGTCATGGTTGACAGCTGAGCCCTGCTCGTGATTGAGTCAGGCAGGTGTATGGGCGGGAACTCGTTACCTTAGCTTCACTGAGCAGACTCTGGCTCCAAATGTCGTCACCAGTGCAAAATGGCAGCGCTCTTATCTGGGATAATTTGGCTTCATTTTTGTACAGTGGGAGGAAGTGAAGACGGGTTGTCCATCTTTATTTATGTCAATGACACAGAGCAGCTATATTACAAAAACCTGCATACATCTGTTGTTTTAATATGAAATGTATCTCCAGTCAATGGTGCTATAGCTGACTTCTGATTCATTTTAGAAGTTTATTGTAACCACAAAAAACACACAAAGAAGCATGAAATACAAAAACCTTCCCACTTTTTGATGCTCACAATCATCTCAGATTGTCTCTCCATTATATTATTTTATTTTTTATTCGTTTTTCTCTCCTGTATCCTGTTGCTGTTTGCTGCTGCAATGATCAATAAAGTTTAATTTCATCGGGCTCACCTCTACTCACACCTCATCTTTACTCACTCACGTGCCTGAGTGCAGGGGAGATCATGTTCCAGTGCTAAACTCTAACTCTAAATAGTAATAGCAGTACCATTCACTGGTGCTACTACTCTTTAATACTGTAGAAAATAATGGTTTGCTGAATACAAAATCAGTCAGATTTGTTTAATAAATGAGATAAAGGCCTTTTAGAGAGAAATCAGGGATGAAGGTCACACATCACACTCACCAAACGAGTGGGAGGATAAGTGTCAATCGCCATGGGTCCTGTCCCTCCTCTGTGGTTGCCATGGTTACCTGGCATGTTGTAGGTCTCCATGGTGGCAAGCAGGAGGCCTGTCCATTGGTTGGGAGCAGCTCTGGGCTCAGCGAATCATCAGGCAGTGTGAAGGCTTGGGGAGGGCAGCAAAACACGTGCACACAAAGGTCATGTTAGATTTAGGTAAATGGCCTTACAGGAGAGGAGAAGTGAGGAAGAAGAGATGATGGTGGAGGAAGATAAGATGAGAAAGAGGAGGAGGAGGTAAAGAAAGAGAAGCCAAGAGGAGGAAGTGAAAAGGAGATACTGAGGAGGTGAAGAAGAGGTCAGAATTATATATATATAAAAAAAGAGAAAGACAGGATACATAAAAATGGAAGGGGAGCTAACAAAGAAGAGACAATTTCTTCTCTTGGTCATAAGGTCAAAGGTCAAGGCCTGACAGAGAAAGAGGTGCCATGACGTGCACATTTTCCATCAGAAAGTATGTCCATTAAAGGGACAATTGGCTGCTATTAATGTGCATGTCATGTGAGTATTGAACATTAAAGAACATCAGCAGAGAAATCCTCCTGTATTATACTTGTTTTTACACTTAAGTTAAGTCACAAATGTCAACCTCATAGTGGCGCTAGTGGGAAAGTGGTTGGATTACCAAAGTCAGTAGGGTTCATCATCTGTGCATAATGAACGTCTGTAAAATTTTATCTTGATCCATCGGAAAGTTGTTGAGATATTTCACTTTGGACCAAAGTGGTGGACCAGCGGAACAACACTGCCATCCCACATCGCTACTTTGGCTAAAAATTGTTTTTTAAACTTACAGTGAAGCTCAAACAGTTAGAGATCTGGCGCTTCCTGCTGGTGGAGTTTTAGCATGTTCACCTGCACGTTTTTCTTAATAACACTTGTTATGACTGAATAACAGACGTCCATGTGATGAAGAGCAAAGAATAAGTCAGTCCAGATCAGTGGTCACATTACATACACACATGCACAGTGTTAGCCAACACCCAATCTTCCTTTGACTCTTAGTAACTGTGTGACAGGAAGAGATGGGGGAACCACAAAGGGCTGGAAAAAGGGGGAGAAAGGGAGTGATGATAGGAGGAGAAAGAGTTTAGGTGAGCTACAGAAGGATGGAAAAATGGAAGGAATCATCATGGAAAGACTGATGGAAGAGGATCAGACAAAGAGTAAAACTATTTATTAATGTGAGAGGTTGAAGTCATGGATGGATATCTGAATGGGCCCAGTGGTTGAGGAAGTACTCCGAACTTACCAGAACAAAAGTACAAATACCACAATGTAAAAATACTCCATTACAAGTAAAGGTCTTAAGTTGAAAATGCAAAAGTACGTAAGTAGGAATCGGAAAATGTAATCAAAAGTAAAAGTACTCAAAGCAGAAAAATGCCCCTGTGAATTAATTTAGTATATCTATTGATATACTAATATCTCTTATTAGTAATGAGAGGTGGAGCTAATTTTTAACTATTTTATATTGGGCTGCAACTAGTGATAATTTTCATCATAGATTAATCTGATGGTTATTTTCTTAATTAATCTATTTGTTTGATTTGTGAAATGTAAAATAAAAGTGAGAGGTGCTGTCACAATTATCCAAAGCTCAATGTGACACCTTCAAATATCTTGTTTTGTCTTACCAACACTCCAAACCTCAAAATTATTCAGTATAGTGTCATTTAAGATGAGGAAGCAAATTCTCACATTTGAGAAGGTGATGCCATTTTTGCATGAATGATCCTTTAATTAACCATATTTGCCAATACAAGGGCACATCTGGAGTTTATTTTTTATATTTGTTTTTCCTTACACAGAAGCTAACAGCATACTTAGGCTTTTTCTCAGCTCCAGTATTTTGTGTGATATCTGTGGGGAGGTGTGTCAGTATGGATCTGTTGTTGCGGGAAGCTTTAGTAAAGATTTATCTTCATCTCTCCAGCAGGTGGAAATTGTAGGATTTGTTTTCAACCAACATCAGATGGGCAGATTAACCTGCAAAAACACACAGCAGAAAAAGAAAAGGGCTGTGAGCGTTATGTTGGGTTTCCTTTACATGTCTGTATGCAGGGGCCTGTTGTCTCATAATTTGTTTAAATACTTGTTCTTTAAAATTGAACCTGAATTGAGGCATCAATTACTGTTCAGATGCTCTGGTACATTTAAAATACTTGTCATTACATTTATTATTGGAAACAATTTTTCATATAAGTTGTATGCTTGCTTGACAAATTTCATATGTTTGTAAGTCTCTTTTTTATTTATAATTAGGATTAAATTATATAAATCTTTCCATAAACTTCTAGGGAATCATTTGGAAATTGGATGAATTCTATAATATTTCATTATTATTCATTCATTATTCATTCAATACATTTACTGTTCTTCGGCCCTTTTCCGGTCGCCCTAATTTTGTGCAGCTTGATGCAGCGCACAGTGGGAGGTGTCTGCGGTATTTCCAAACTGTTTTTCCTCCGATCAACCACGTGGCTCAGGATTTCGCGGGATGTCCCCCGTATGTGACAGTCCTGCACCACAAATCAAACATAACGGGTAAAACAAAAACAAAGGGTAGTTGTGGTTGCATTCTATATGTGTTCCTCTTAAAATGCATCCTTTATGTAATTTCATGCTTGGCTATGACGTATTATAATTAGGCAAGGCTTATTTTGATAGCAGATACCTGGGTCTTTCATGATTCTGACAAGGAGGGTTTTATTTTGAAAAACATCACATAAAGTTTTTGTATTAAAATCCGATGTCTTTCATTTTATCTTCTGTATACAAATTATTGTTGTATTGAACGTTATAACCAGTAATTTTGGTGGTGAATGTACAAGTTTATTTCGAAAAAAAATAAATCGGTTAATATATTTTATCTTATCTAGACTTTTACTTTGGTAGAAGAACAGGAACTGCTACAACGCGATGCGTCTTTCTTGACAGCATAGAGGAAGAAGGGGGCGTGTTGCTAGTTGTTAGCCTGCCTGCTAACTGTAAGCTAAAGTTAACTACGCTACTTTCACTTTCTGACACAGTCAGGGATACCTTCTAGGGGATGAACAGGGCTTCCTGGAAAACGAAACTAGAATCACCATTGTTGTTTTGACACTCGTTAGATCGTAGATGTAGGTATTTAATTCGTTTCGGGGGTGATATTGACAACTTGTGGCCAGTGGCGTCTAAAAGATTTAACCGCTAACCGTCAAAACGTCAAACACGTAGGTAGCATTAGTTCACCAGCTAGCTTTAGCGGCTAGCCTCCGCTAGCATGGACGGCGGCGGAAGCATGCAGAGTAATGAGGAGAGAGGGGCAGAGAAATCAATGGATGACTACCTGAAATCAATCGGTTTGCATCGGAAGAAGATTGCGAAAGACGGATCTTGCTTGTTTCGGGCTGTCGCCGAGCAGGTGAAGTAATAGAACTATGGAAAAAAGCTAGCGATAAGTTTCTAACTAGCTTAACTGACCACAGGTGACAAGCTGGGCTTGGTCTGTTTGCTGTGCTGATGCACGCTAGCAAGTGTCTAATGTTAGCCGAATTAAAGTTAGCTTAAGTAACAAGGTTTTCAGCAGAGTTTCAAAGCTAACAAACATTTAGAAACTTACACTTAAAAAAACATAGACTTTGTAACTTTTTGAACCTCTTAACCATTTGCTATACACTTTATGGTTGTCATAAAAAAGTTTCATCCTATATTTTGAAAGATTGAAGCTGTGTAATAATTTGTCAATGATCCAAATTGTCATTCCCTGCGCCAAGGAAGTTGTGTTTTTGTGTAAAACACATTACAAACATTTTTTCAAAACATTTGTATTGAGTAGTAAGCACAGTTTTAGTCAATGTATTGATCCAAACTGTTTCATTACGCTTTTTCCCCCCTTAGAATATGATTTTTAGTGTGAATGTTCATAAAAAAATGTTGACCAAAACCTTAATTTTACATGAGATTACATGTATTTTATTAGCACAATACTACTCTAGTATAACGAGAAAAGATAAAAGACCCTTTTGTGCGTATAAAACAGTGAAATTTATCCTGCCATCCACTCAGGCCACTTGTCTTCCTGAACTGAGCTCCCTCCCCCACGTGATACATCATACAAACTCCTCTTACTTCTGTTTCCAAACTTCACATAACCTCACTGACACGCAGATTTGTGAACACAGCAATAGAGTGATGTAGCCACTAGCTAGATGGCTATGCTGATTGGATGAATTGCTTCATGTTGTTGGGTTGTGAATCATCTAATGTGATATACAGCTAGGGTGGGTTGGTGGGTGAGGAGCTTGTGCCAAAAAAAAATCTTTAATGCAATATTGTGTTTTAAAGGTGCAAATGGAGAAATTCATAGACTATTTAGATTCTCTGGATATAGTCTATAGGACTTGTAGATAAACAAGTATTCAGACAAGTACAAGTTTTAAAACTGGTTAAACAAATCATGGAATTTTATTATTTCATATCTTACGAATCGTGTGATATTAACTTATTGTGCGTTTGACCACATCTAGGTGCTGCATTGCCAAAGCCTTCATACTAAAGTTCGAGCCAAATGTGTGGAGTTCCTGAGGAAGAACAGAGAGCTCTACGAGGCGGTATGTGCAGAGAATGTTCAAGAAACTGGTTTTCATAACCTTAGAGCTACCTACAATTAGTCGAGTAATCAATTAGTTGATTGAAAGGAAAGTAATTAATTTAAAATTGATTCATCGTTTCAGTCATTTTGGTCTAAAATGTCAAACATTTGCTGGTTCCAGCTTCTTACATGTAAGGATTTGCTGCTTTGTGGTTTATGGTATTAAATGAAGATTATTTGGGTTTTAGACTGTTGGTTGGACAAAAGAAGCAATTTGAAGACGTCACTTTGAGTTATGGGGAATTGTGATGAGAATTTCTCACAATTTGTTGACATTTTATAGACCAGAATGATTAATTGGTTAATTGTGAAAGGAATTGGCAGATCAATAATGAAAATAATTGTTATTTGCAGCCCTATTTTTTTTATATCTACCGAGGGAGCAGGTCTTTTCCGTGGAGGCAGCCATGTTGCACCGCCATGTTTCTACAGTAGTTTAGAATGGACAACCAAACACTCGCTCTAGATTGGGCCTGTGACATTTTTAGCAGCTGTTGGTTGGACCTTGTGAAGATGTCACTGGGCAACATTGACAACATTTCTGACTATTTTCAAAAATTTCACAAACCAAACAATCATTCAATTGATGGAGAAAAGCAGTATATATTCACAAGTGTTACAAGCACCTCCCATCAATGAAGCTTTAGGATGAGAAGCAAGTTTGATTCTGTGTTTGTCTAACTTGTTTCTTAACTGAGGTGGAACTGAACTGAAGCAACAGTTTTTATGAGAGTGACATAATCACAGCGCCTCACCTCACTCTACAGGAATGCTTTCCTACATCGGACCTTCATTCTGATCAGGTTAATGTGACTCAAGGGTAAACTAGATTTTAAACCCACTTATGCAGCTGCATTGCATTCTGGTATTTTTTTGTAGAAATTGGTGCCTCTTCTTCAGCTCAGTTAATCTCTCCCTTTATGTTAAATGTACCCCTTTCATTTGACAATAATAACCGTTAAAGTTTAGATTAGTGAAATATTTTTTGCAGTTTAACTCCACTGAAGTTGCTCATGATGATCTGGATAAGGAAGAAACATGCAACAGATAACTGAATCACAATCATAAATAAATAAATACAATTCAGTTGCAGATAATGAGTCAAATGAGTCAAACAGAAAAATGTAGAATACCACCAGACTTAACATTTAACTCCTTCATCCACTGGCCTCATTCCCCCTGTTACAAGTCAGTGTCCCATCAAAATGATTTTGAAGCTGTTACTTTAAGGTAAAAAAGTTACATAGTGGGGCTTTAAGTTTATTTGAAATTAAAATAAAATTAAAAAATTATTTATTATACTAACTGATGCTCTGTTTGAATTTGCCTGTATTTTGCCTCTTTAAACATGATGTGAATGCGTTTAGGACTTGAAACACAACATTTAAGAGCCTCCTCTGTCTGTTTTGTCCTGGTGTGTCGTGTGCTGCAGTTTATTGAAGGTGACTTTGAGGATTACCTGTGCAAGCTTCAGGACCCACAGGTACGACACACTTAATGGTTCACTCACTTTTTTTTTGGTGAAATATTTTATGTTATAATTTATTGCAAATATTTTGTTCTGTATGCTGGCACCGATTATTGATGTATTGATCGATATATCAATTCAATGACATTCATGGTTGTCTGTGTTTTTCAGCACTGGGTGGGAGAGGTGGAGATCAACGCGCTGGCTGTCATGTACAAGTAAGAGTCACATCCATCAAAGAAACTGTGAATCTCCTATTTAGAACATATTATTATGGCATATTTGCCATGTTCTTAAAATGTCATATGTTTATTTATTTATGTTATTAATTAATTAATCTATTATACTTATTGTTTTCATTTATTCATTTTATTTAGATATTTGTTTTTGGAAGTGTGTTTTTCCTATGTCTTTTGATGTTTTGATGAGGTGCTGTTATGAAAATGATGTTTCACAATAAAAACATTTGAAACATATTTATTTATTTGTTTTCAGGGACAGTGTTAGCCAAAAGTCACATTTTAAACTATTGTCCCTTGGCCAGATGATAAATGATCAATTATAACAACAATAAAAACAGGAGAAAGCAAAACATGTAGCATTGAGTTTGAAGAATCTGTCTCCTTATTCCTTCAAACTGATTCAGTCAGATGTTGATGAGTCATTGAGGTTACGTTATCAGTGTCAGCCCTTGTGTTTTTTTTCCCCCTCAGTCTGTATATTTTTTCTTTCTGTAGAAGGGATTTTCTGATCTTCCAGGAGCCCGACAAACCAGCCGTCAACATCACCGACAACAACTTTAAGGACAAGGTGAGACTGAACTTTACAGGTTCTACTTGAACCTGTTCTGTCTTTCTGTTCCCACCATCGATTCCGTTTGTTTAGTTACGTTATCCAGCTTCACTTTGTTTAAACTCTTTATTTCATATTTCCAGTCAGTGTGGATCCCTAACTTAATCAATTTAAATATGCAAATGTCAGTTTTGGAGAAAATGTTTAAATATCAATATTGGAGTCATTAAATTACTTTTGAATTAAGTGTTTCGTGCAATTGAATACATCACATCTACAATTAGGGCTGCGACTATTTGCTGATTATTTTCTCCATAAATCATTTGGTCTGTGAAGTATAAGAAAATGGTGAAAAATGGACCAAAACAGTCCAGAAACCAGCTATATTCAATTTTCTGTAATGTAAAACGAAGAAAAGCAGCACATACAATTGAGAAGCTGTAATTCCTAAAAGAAGCTCTGTCTCACTGAACTTTAAAGTCTCTTAACAACTTTTCTTTGTCATCTATCAGGTGCAGTTGTGTTTTCTGAATGGGAATCACTACGACAGTGTTTATCCCATCAGCCACATTAAGAACTCTGCTCTCTGCCAGTGTGAGTTTATGAGGTTCACATGTTTTTTAAACTGACACAAAATAATCGTGAATATGCCTATTTGATTCCAGCAAGTTGATTTTAGCACTACAAATTTTCTAGTGTCTATTCTAAAATCATTATGTTGGGCCTATTAAAAAGTGTATATATGAATCGATTAGAAGTGTTTCTGTGTTTGGCTGAGTTTCTGTTCCTGCAAGTCCTATTGATATTTATATTAAACCTATAAAATACATTAATTTACCCTTTAATACATTCAAGTATGTGGTATTAAAGGTTGCTTAACCACGAAATCTCATGAACTTTACTAGTCAAATGAGGCTACTGAGATTTGCTAGCTACCTTTATGCTAACCTAGCTACCTTTAGCAGAGTTTTGCTGTTTGTTTTCTTTTCCATCATTAATTGGTGTAGCTGCTTTATTATTTAATTATGTCAAATAACATGCAGAATAACCAAAATGTCAGTTCATGAAATGCATAATTTTAATTTACAGATAACGAGGGGAAAATCAATAACTGGAGTTGGCTTTAGTTTCTATCTCGCAAGCTAGCTTTCAGTTGATATAGCCATCTTACTTTAGCTTTATTTATTTAAGTTACATTTTTGTTAACAGTATCAGAGACTCTGTTTTATTGTTTTGTTTGTATGGTTTTATTTCATTCATGTTTGGAATATTTTAATATTTTTTCACATGTATATTCCAATGTCTGAATACAGTGGAAACCGCTTATAGTAATCACGTCTGTCCAGGGTCAAATTGATCACTATAAGCGGGTGATTACTATAACCGATTTTGTTTTTATTTCGCTTTATTTCCTCATGCAGATAACCATCTATGACATTTGCACATATTTATTACATCAAAACAGTATAAAATAATAAAACAAACACCTTCACTATTTACTGAATTTTATTGACCGTTTCAAAACACAGTCCAGCTGTTTCAAACGCTTTTCAATAGACGCACGTTTACAAAAACAGTAACGTCAGTAAAGTGCAAATGTGCAACTCAGAATGTGTTTAGTCCTTATTGCAAATTTTAAAAAGCTGGTCCACTCGTGTCCTTCAGTCTGTGGAGAATCTCCTCAGTGACTCTTGTGTCTCCTGCAGCCATCCTGTACGAGCTGCTGTATGATGGTGTTTTTAAAGTGGACCGGAGCCTTCTGGGTCCGTGCCATCGGGTCAGCCGACACTCTGATCTCCTGAGTGACGACAACATGGCGGCCTGTGGCAGCAGTGACGAGTCCGACCTGGACGTTGGCGAGGCGCTCAGGTGGGAAACCTGTCAGCTTCTTTAAAGATATTTTAATTTTAATTTATAATTTAATATGTATGATGATCAGAATCTAAGCTATGAGGTCTTTATTCATTCAAAGGAAGAATCAAGACGTCATAACGTGTGGTTTTCTTTAAATTATTAGCAAGTACATAATTTAGTCATTAATAATTAATTATTTCCAGTCACTATTTGTTTCATATATTTATTTGCACATTTTTATTTACTTAAAAAAAAAGTATTTACTTTGTGAACTATTTTCTTGCATAACAAGTTTTTTCTTGTCTTTTCAGTAAGCGAAAACTCGGAAAACACTGAAGACTACATATAAAATCTATTGTAAAATTTTTTTATTTGTGTTTTATGATGCAGGGTAGAAAATGAAACTACTACAAGACAAAACAGGGTAACACACACACACACTGTCTCAATTAATTGTTATCAAAGTCCTGTACATACCTGCCGAATTACCTGTTGTTGAACATTATCGCGTGTGTGTGTCTCAGGGCCGCGGGCGGCGTGGCCCGCATCTGCCTCAGAGGGTTAGGCGTTCACTGAACCCGACTTTGTTCAGAAACATAGAGTATGACGTCTGGCACAAGACCAAGAGAGGTGAGTCTAACAGAGGAAACACTGAATAAACTTTATTAAACCAAGTTCTGCTGAAACAAAGAACTAATTAATTGATTAGTCTATTGACACAAAGTGTATTGAGCCAAACGTTTCACCTCCTCACACATGAAGATTTTCTTGAATTTAAATTTTTACAAACTGAACTGCTGGTCAGACAAAATAAACATATTAAAGACATCACTTAGCGATCTGGTGACATTTTATTTACATTTTATAAGAATATTATAACTAAGTGCAGATAGAGAAAGTTGAAGAAAAACCCCCATAATTAGCCGTATATAAAATAAAAATAGAAGCTACACAAGATAAACTAAAAGGGCACGAGGAGAGCACAGACCTTTGATCAGCTACATGTGTAGGCGACCCAACAGGATTACTGGTGCCTGTGAATTAGGGTTGGGTCAATGGACGATGCTACCGTCCATCAGCGATGGCTGACAGCTATCGACCACTGAGCCCCCTACCATTGTATCATGGTGATTTAAAAGCCACCCCTCCCTGCGGCGAGATTTTCCGTGTGCCAGTGCAGTAAAAGCTTCACAATTTTAAAGTTAATTTATTAAAGCAAGGCATCAAAGGGCAAACCCTGTGTTGTAAAATGCTAAGTAAATGATAGCCTAAATCCTTTATTGAAGAGCACTTGATTGATCATTGTTTCTGACCTGTTGCAGCACCTGCCATATTTTTTCTTTTATTGCCAATAAATAAACAAAGTTTGTACTTTGTTATTAACTAATTTTTCATCACGTCTCGCCCTGCACATTTAACTGACAATATTTCATGTGTTTTTGATTAGGTAATAATAGCCCTTAAAGACAAGGAAAAATGGAGCAAGAGCATACTTTACCGGCAAAAACTGTGAACTTCCATTATACATTCAAAGAGTTCGATTGACACAATTTCGAACATGTAAAATATATATACACGTATGAAAACAAAACCAACATGAAAGCAAAACGAAGTATGCCATGCAATTAAACGACTTGGTCTGCAAGATCTTAAAGCAAAACAAATTATATAAAAACAACAAATTTCTAAATGATTTAAATGGTTCTATTTAAATTAGAGTAATCGGCAACACCAATGCGTTTAGATACTTGCTTTATGATTTTACCACAGTGTCAAACTCGAACTCAAAACAAGTTTAAAGCTCAAGGTTTCTCGCCAAAAATACCAACTTGTTTACCTTTTCTGGCTGCGGAGTGGAATAACAACACTACCCGCTGTGCTGAACAAGTTCAGATGGAGCACTGATGGCACATATGCATAAATATTTACGTGTCAAGCTGGCCATGAGAGGAAACCGTCCCTGGTTATTTTTCCACCATGTTAGTGGGTCTTCTTCTCCATCAAGAGCCATTTCCTCTAGGTACACGGTCACCTCTGCTTCAGCTTTTTCATCAGCAGTGAGTGTATCTGCTGCAGCTGCTCTTTTCCCAAGAAGGCTGCTCAGTGAACCTTTCTTCTTCCTCTTAGTCACGGTGCCTGCACCGGATTCCTCTTCCTCTTCTCTCACTTGTGCCTGACCGGGTGTCGGACTTGCGCACGTAGTTGCTACTGCCACCACCTTTGTTATCAGTTCTGTTTTTGTGGCATTTAGCTCGGGCGTCTTCATGTGGTCCCCTCAGTATCTTGGGTCAAGCAGATTTGCTTTGCACATCATCCTCTGGGTGGCATCATTGCGATATTTGCCTCCCATCTGCTCCAGGATGACGCGTTTCAGGTCGGCTGTGAGTTTGGCATCCTCCTCTGACTCCTCCAGCACATTTTCCAGGTGTGCTGTGCCATGCTAAGCATATGCTAAGCTATGGTTTTATATTTTAGAAATTGCACTTACTGCAATTTGCTAGGTATCGACTGGCCCGCACCGTTTAATTACCGTAATCAAGAAGTAAAAGCAGTGATGACTGCCAGACAAATCCCAAATGCCCGATCAGTACTGGCCTTCTGCTGCTGTGTTCAAGTTGTGACCAAAACAACTTAACCACTGCGATTTGAACTGATGGCCACCACAATATTTTGCTCCATTATCAGTAGTTATGCAGTAGATTTTTCTTTCTAGTCATGCATGTTCCCCTGCAGTGCCTCTTCCAGGTTGTCGGCTCTGTATGGCTTTCTGGCATGAAGCTTGTTTGTAAGCATTTCGATTAAAGTGTCCACTCTTTGTTGACAAAATGTGCGGTCACTTGAGATGTATGGCATCATATTGCTGCTGGACTAAATGTCAGTTGTCGGGGCCAAATATTCCACATCGTCCAGCACTGATGAAATCTTTCCTCTGATGTCGTTGTACAACTTTGGGACTGCGGCCTTTGAGAAGTATTTCCGACCTGGCTGCTCATACTGTCGTCTCTCTGTCTACTAGCACAAATCCTACATTCCACTTCAGAAGTGTCTGTTGGTTCTCTTTTGTCAGGCTAAAGGCAGAAAAGTACTGTCAAATGGACGAAGTGGTGCCTTCTTTTGTAACCAAGCTGTCGCCATAATGCAAGGTGATTTGCCACCGTCACTCATTAATATCCACTCACATTCGCTGGGGTGACAGACTTTTTTTTTTTAATTGACTGGTATATTCTGCAGTTACATCCCGATGGAAAATATTTTTTAAAAAAATGTAAATATTAATTCATATTCATACATACATAAAAAAGTATAAAAAAGTATAAAAAATACTACATGTAGACATATGTTAGGAATATGATGTACTGTATAATGTAATAAAACAAAACATACTGACATAGTATCATATAGTATGGAATACAATATAAGGTGAAATACAGAATATTAAAATACAATATAGTAAATCAACAAAATATATAAATCAGTCCACCAAAGTAGTGTGTATAGACCAAACTATTAATTAAATAAAACAAAAAATAAAATAAATACAAGTTATGGTTTTAAAAACAAGTGAATTTAGAAGTTTTTTTGTTTTTGTAGCACAACAGAAGATGGACTATTGCATCGCTGCTGGGATGCAGTTCACTGTAGGAGACCGCTGTCAGGTGTGTGTGATGTGTTCAGTGTCCTAACTTAAAATCATGTTTCCTAAAGTGCATTTTTCATTATTTGTGTTCGTGCTTGGATCACCTACAGGTTCGTCTTGATGGAAGTGGGCGTAGCTACACCGCGACTGTCAAGGAGGTGCCTCCCAACAACGGCCCAGTGACAGTTTACATAGAGGAACTGGGCAGGAAGTAGGTCACAGTAACACCACCTGCTACACTGTAGTACACATTGGCCCAATCCAAATGTCCGGACTTCACCGCACTTGCAGACTCGCGGACTTTGCCGGCGCGTTCCCAGGGAAAGTCTGCGAGTGCTGAGGGCTGTCTAAATACACAATTCATCCAGTCCACAAGGGGCCTCAAGCGGACTTTCTGCAG
>JBBPCS010000132.1:134329-148962 GCA_037974645.1 Hollardia meadi
TGCAAGGTTATATTTTGAGAGACGCACAAGACGGGGAATTTTTTGAATGTCTGACAGTCTACTAATAACATTTTCGTGTCGTCTCGTCAACGAAAACCAAACATACATGTCGTCATAGTTGTTATTATTTATGATCTATTTTTAGCTCCTCCCGTCTCGTCTTAGTCGTGGAAAAAAAGGTCATTGACGAACATTTTTCGTCATCATCTTCGTTGACGAAATTAACACTGGTTAATGGCCAGTCTGGCTCTGGCCATCTACCACCACTTAAACATGTTGCATGTTGTGTTATCTTTTTTGTTTTACTCTGCTCGAGCATTGCTGGGACCAGTAACTTCCTGGAGTCTTCACTGGTTACCTTCACTGGTCTAAATTAAGCATATTTTCGATATTTGTCTTTAAACTGCATCAAAAAATAAAAGGAACTGACATTTATACCTGCTTGTGCTCTTTTCTGTCCAGGCCTACTCCATGCCCATGTTCGCCCCCTACATGTACCTCCTTCCCCTCCAACATGCCCACACCATGCACCCTAAGGTCCCCTCCCGCTCCCCCTCCCCTACTCCCCACTACTCTTCCTGCAACCCCCCCATCAGGCACCAGGAGGCGTATCCCCACCCCCAGTACCCGCCAACTTCAGCATCTATGCCGTCTCAGTATGACCAAGCCCCAGTCACTGAACCCTCCCAACTCAGTTACCCTGTCACCGAACCGCCACCCCACCGGATGTCCTGCCCCTCGCTGCCATGGCAACAGCACCAGATCCCCGCACCCAACAACTCTAGCTTCCCAGTTGGGTATCCCACCCCAAGTCCACCATATCCAGTTCCTCAAACCTTTTCTCATGGCTACCACCCAGGTCAAGGCCCGGGACTCCCACTGTACCCTTCAAGTGTGCCTGTGTACCCCCCCTCCTCGCTGGGATATCAGTCTTCATCTACCCATGAGGAGCTGCACAGGAACCAGGGGGCAATGGAGAAGTGTCAGCCTGCCAACGGGGACACGCCGGGCCAAGTTCCTGGTGCTATTGCTGCTAACTTTGCTAATGCTAACAAAAACAGAACAGTGGTGGTTCCTGGTTTTGGTACGTAGATGGTATTTATGATACAAGTCCAAAATAAAATATTATGAAATGTTTACTTTTGCACCAAATTCCAATCAAAGCTTTTCATGTTTGGTATAAATTATAAGCAGATAGCGCGCATGATTCTGGGTAATGAAGTCCTTAAATTTCAGGGGGTTACTATTCTTTACCAGCGGGGGGAGCCAAAGTACAAAATGTCTCAGTGTAACTTTTAATAGGACGTTTTTCTTTCCCATCAGCTGTCAAGAAGGAGCTGGGAGAGAGTTTGACCAGAGCAGTGCTGCTGGTAGACCCGCCACTCAACAACAAACCCATAGTATGGAATACACACACCTATACACACAGATAAGACACACACTGATGTATTTAATACAACAGTTGTAGTAGTAGTAGTTGCAGTGGTACATTAAGGCCCTGATCAGACAGAAAGCGTTTATTGCAGTCAGAAACATATTTTTCCAGTTGTTTTCTATGGGCAGTAAGTGTTTTGCATGCTGCTAATGAGCCCTGGGCGCCTCACATTTTACAGGCTCTGAGCGCCTCGCCTTTTTTGAGGAGCACTCTGAACGCCTCAAATTGAAAAAACTTGAACTCTGAGCAGAAAAGCGGCCGACGTCATTGCATTGTCCAATCGAATTAATTGAGATGCAGTCCTGTGATGTTGAAGGCAAAAGGTACCTCCACACTATATTTGTGGAGGTACCTTCAAATTCTGGCTACATTTTTCAAATTGCTTTAAAAGTAGTTGCAGCGATATCAACAGTAGATGTGGTGATATATTAGCAATAGTCACAGTGGTATATTAACAGTAGTTGTTGCAGTGTTATAATAACAGTATTTAATTTAATAGTAGTTAATGTTTCACCTCATCAACCATAGTGAATTTGATGCCAGCATCATGTTTCAAACAAAAGACTGGTAAAGTTGTGGAATGCTCTAAAAACACCTTTGAAATATTCTACAGGTAAACTGATTCAGTGGTAACAGGTGATAATATCATGAGTGAGTATAAAAAGGGGCATCCTGGAAAAGCTCAGTTGTTTACAACCAAGGATGAGCCGAGCTTCACCACTTTGTCAAACACATGATTATATAAAGGATATTACTACATATAACTTGTCGGTAAACAGTTTGTTTGCAAAAAATTGCATTCTGTTTATATTTACATTTCACACAGTGTACCAACTTTTTTGGAATCTGGGTTGTAAAACAGTAGTTGCTGTGGTATATTAACCGTGGTAGTATCAAATCAAATTTTAATCCGTCTCTCTCTCTCAGTTGGTATCAAATTCTGGCCTCAAGGATGTCCCTGTCTCCATGACAACCATGAAGACCAGCAGCACCCCTGGCTCTCCATTACCTTATGACATCATCTCTAAGATGACCGACCCTGGTGACATGAACCCCTCTCGTGGTTACCGGGGCCACCAAAAACAACTTAATCCCACCAACACATATGCTTTACTGGGGGCACCGGAGCTCAGCCAGGTGGGTTACCTGTCGACCACGGCAGAGCCATTGTCTGTTGGCTGCAACACAAAGGACGACTGGGAGGAGGAAACAGAATTCAAACCGGCAAAGTTGAACCACAGAGGGCCGAGGAGAAACTTCAGAGAAGGGGGAAGGTGTAGGGGAAGCCATGATCCAGGAAGGGGGGCAAACAGAAGGAGACATGGAGGAGATGCAGGGGCAGGGTTTAGCCATTCCCAGTATAACCCCTCCCACAGGGGGAGGGGCCGGGAAAGAGGATACTAGCTTTCAGCCAATGAGAGTAGAGACACAGGAAGGTGTTTTCCTTCTTCTTTTCTCCTCCAAGCTTGTTTCTTGTTTCCTGCTTGTTTTTGACGTCTTTTTTTCTCGTCCAATCCTTTGTCACCAACCGGACATCTCATTGGTGGATGGAATTGTGTCCAGGTAGAGAATAGATGCCAGAACCAGTTGGATCACTTGTCTCGCCGTTGTGTCTTCACCTGGATTTGGTTCCAGGTCAGAAAATTGGAAACTACAACTCCTTTATTTCGATGCGTCAAAATGCTTCAACTCGCTGTGGAAACATAAATACTATCAGATTTTCTTTATCGAGCTCATTATTAGCTAGCGCATTAGCGTAGCGTGTTACCAAGTGCAAGTTTGTATGTCATTTTACATCTCCCCACATGTGGATGTATGGATTGAAAGAAACAACTTGAAAGTGTGTTTTGAGGATTCTGAACATGTTCAGAGTAAAGCTGCGTAGAATTTGCCGCCCTGTTGATGTGACGTTAAAAATGTATTGAGTTTATTTGTGCGTTTTAATTTGACGTGACATTGAATAGCATTTTTCCTTCAAGGAATAGTTAAACATTTTTGGGATTTTGGCTTTCTTGCAGAGTGTTGGATAAGACAATTATTACTCTCACGTCTTTATGCTAAATGTGAAGCTTCTGGCCGTTAGCTTAGCATAAAGAGTGGAAATGGGAGGAAACGGCTAGCTTGGCAGCACTGCTTACTGTGGGTTATGTGCCAGGCTCACTGTCTCACCGCCTGTTTCCAGACATGAGCTAAGCTAAGCGTCTTCTGGCTAAAGCTATATATTTACCATTCAAACATGAGTGGCATGAATCTTACCATCTAACAATGTTCCCGAGAAATGTAGTAAAGTAAACTCTTTAACAGGAAGTCAAAATTCAGATTCTACCATCCTTTGAACACAGCATAACAACCGAAAGCTTGTCCATTAAGTTTTAGACATTTAAACATATTTCTTGAAAATGGGAACAAGTGTACACTAAGTCAACTTATGCGAACACTTCTTCGAAGCGTCTGTTAGCACAGGACAGAGAGGATTAAACCGACAGAAATCTGATTTACTATGAAAATATAATTTGTGAGCAGCATTAAGAGTTGTATTATTGCTATAAAACTACAGCAGTATACGTAGGAACGTGGGATAGAAGAGTAAGACGATAAGAGTGCTTAACTTGAACACGTTCGAAGCTGCGTGGCCTTTTTTTGTTTTTTAATTCTGTTTTCATGTCCCTTCCTTTTGTGTAATTGTCTTACTGTGTTTGTTTTTCTTTCATCACTCAGAAAAATAGAGATTTAGTGCCTTACGTTTGCTACTTTTTACTGTCTTATTTCTTTTTCTTCTGAGTTTGGAAAACACTGCTGTACAGAACAAAGGCTGTTTGTCTGTGTTGGATTTTTCTATGTGGTTGAGTAAATAAAACTGGTTCAGATGGTGCTGCTGCTTTTGTGGCCGTCTCTTGTATTATCATCACGTCTGAGTCGGAGCTAAAATCATCCAGTCATGCTGAAAGATAAATTCCTTACTGCTGTTTTAAAGGTGTTTCCACTATTCATCAGACTGCTAACCATCTGGACTTAAAATGTTTTAAACATTTTTAATCTGATAATTTTGAGACTCACCAAAGACAGTAGCTGAGAGTGACTTAAATCTGTGCTTGTTTTGCACAAGACAAAACAAAATATTTTTTATTCCAGATGGGAAGAAGACAGGATTGTTTTCTTTCAATCATTTTGTTCAATCTGTTTTGTTTTTTTATAAAGCCATGCTAGTAGCATGTTCGGGGACAGCAGTGTCAGTTCCACCACTTTGGTCCAGGCTAGGGCTACAACTAACTATTGTTTTGATTATAGATTAATCTGCCAATTATTTTCACGATAATAAAATGTTAAATTCTCGTCACAGTCTCCCAGAGCCCAACCAACAGTCTAAAACCCAAAGACTTAATTTACTATCAAATTACAAAGAAAAGCAGGAAATCCTCACATTTTTTTAAAACCAGCAAATGTTTGATAAGTTTGCTCGGAAAATGACTAAGATTAAAATAACTTTCCTTCAACCAACTTGTTAATGGACTAATGGTTTCAGCTTTAGTCCAGTCCAATTATTCATCAGCTATTGGCTGGATTGTAATATAATTTGCTTCAGACATTCATCTTCCTCAGGGTGAATCGTAATAGTTTTGGTGTTTTGGGCGTCTGGCGCCATCATCAGGTCAATATTAGAATTGGTCATAAACCTGCAAAGATGACTTTTCCATCAGACTAAGCTGTTTAGTGCTAATTAGCAAATGTTAACATGCCAACACACTGGATTAAGATGGTGAACATTATACTTAATGGTGGAATGTAACTATTTTATACTCCTACTTCTCAGAGGGTTATATTGTACTTATTTGCTTCACTACATGAGTCTTACAGCTGTTATTACTTTAGAAAATAAGATTCTTACACAAAACATAGTTTCTAAAATATGTAAATTAAACTTACCAGTAGTTTGTACAAGTACAGCTGAAACAGTCAATTAACTGATTGACAGAAAATTAACTGGTAACTACCAGTTAATTTTTCCTTTTTACTCCACTATTATCTGACGGCTGCAGTTTCTCGTCACTGAAGATTCTGATTATAATATATCATTAAATTATGATTTATTGTAGATTAAACCATGCAGCATTATGTACATTTGTTAAAATTAGCTCCAGCTTTACCAGCTGCAACAAGAATTGAGGGACACATTAATATATCAAATTAAAATCCTCAAATATGTATAAAATATGTATTGACTACTTTAACTTTTGGCACTTTATATTTTGATGCTAACACTTTTGTACTTGAGTGAAAGGTTGAATGCAGGACTTATTTCTACACTCTGATCAGTGTACATCTATCACAAATGATCTTTACCCAGATTGTTTGATTTAAACAGATTTTTAGAGGCCTGAGGAGCCACTGCATCAGAGAACTTCTGTTAGCTTGCATCTGTCCTGGACTCTGTTTATACAGTACGTCAGAATAAACTGTTACAGAAGCTGTTGCCACCATTAAAAAACATAAAAAAGCAAAGGGAGAAACTGTTCTTGGATCAGATAGCATCAGTTTATTATCATTTGTTATAAATGCATGAGTGTTAAAATATGCTGCTTAATGTTCCATGATGTCGCTGGCTTGTGAATTCAGCCCCACTAAATGTTTGGGCAGGCTGACAAAATGCAGTGCACTTTTTACTTAACGTTTCACAACATGGCTGAACGCAGCCTGGTACACAAAGGCTGATGGGTTTTCTTATGATTAACATATTTGTTGTTTGTTGAACGCAGCCTGGTTGTACTTGTGATACATGTCAAGGCTGCACTGAGCATCGCAGGAAGTCACAGTTGGTTGCACAGGTGGTCGTCTTAGTCGTCCAGGAAGAAGTAGTTTCCACTCTTCTTCTGTTCGGTGTCCTGGGACAAAGAGAGGGCAAAGTTCAGTGTCTCTTTAAATTGGTACTTTTGGTAAAATTCGACAGCAACAATCACAGTTTGTCCTGTTTGTGTTCTCTGAAGCCTGAAGTCAACATCTGTGTGCTGAGACTTAAATAGTACTATTATTCAGGCTAAAATATGGGCACCTGAAGTCACAATGATCTATTCTGTAGATATCCTTAATATATTTATATTATCACTATTGGCAGGAAATATTCAGTATTTTTGGTTTTTGCTCACAGAACAGCTTATTTTAATGTAGTTTTAATCCCTACAAGTTACCAGCAGAGGTCAGTGAAAGTTCATATAAATGTGTTTGCAGTTTTTGGCTCCACAACAGTAAATTATTTGTGCGAATGTATGATTGTTGAGTGTGTTTTGTCCTTTAGTTCAGGCAGCCACAGATTTCTATTCCTTTACTGATAGTATGAAAATCTAATGAGCAGATTCTTAACATTAATTAAGCTGTTTAAAAACATTTAAATGTCTAAAATGTTGACAATTAAGACATTGTTGATGTTTGTTTTACTTGGGACTGAACAATATTGATACGAGTCATGATTTTTAGTAGGATTGTTAATTTTTGCATTTCATGTTTACTGAAAAAAAAAATCAAAAAATTATGATTTGATTTTTGCTGGGTGTGGTTCCTTACATCTGTAGGATTTGATCTGATGCTGTGAGACATTCTACCTTCAACAAAAAAAATGCAGCTCCTGACATTTGGAATTTTGCAATTTTAATAATTCCAATAATTGTTCAACCCTAGTTTTACTATCACAGAAGACAAAACTAAGCAGGAAATATTAGAGGCTTAAAAATGACATAAAGGATTAATCAATAATCAAAACAAGTGCCAGTCAATCGTTGCAGTGCTACTATACTTTTTCTCTTATCTTTTTGATCATTTGGCACTGAGCCTCTTCAATGTGAATTTGTGTTTGTACCTTGATGGAGTTGAGCTTGTTGATGCGCGGCCTGAAGTTGTTCGGGTCTCTTCTAAACGTGATTTCCAGCAGCGACAGAAAGCGGTTCATCCCGGCCAGCAGACTCTGAGGACTGAGGAGAAATTGAGTCATCGTCACGGCGACAGTGTTCGATTAACGATGTCAGCGTGCTTTTGAAACGTCTTTCTGGCTCTTACGTGTTAGCCGCGGTCATCTTGGAGGGAACGCCGTCGAACACGATGACTCGGTCAGCCAGGTAGGTCGCCATGATGAAGTCGTGCTCCACCACAAATGCCGTCTTCTTGGCGTGGAGGATGTACCTGCGAATACAAAAAAGGGCTGGAGTCAGACGCACAGCTGGCAGCAGACTGGAGGAAGGAAAAAAAAGAAATATGTAGAGCTGGAGGAAAGTGTTAAAGGAAACAGTGACAGATGGGGGAGAAAGTGAAGGTGCATGTAAGGAAAAAAGGGAGGAGGAAGGATCAGATTTCTCTCTGTATGGTAGGAAAGGAGAAGAACCTCTTGATGACCCTGGCGGCCATCAATCTCTGCTCAGAGTCCAGGTAGGCCGAAGGCTCGTCGATCAGGTAAACATCGGCTGGTTTCCCCAAACACAGAGTGAGAGCGACTCTCTGCAGCTCACCACCAGACAGGTTCTGCACCTGAGGAGGGGGGAGGCGCGTCAGTCTGCCCTCAGTGTATTATCGTTTGCTAACCAGCTGCAGTGAAGAAAAGTGTCTGAGCTCAGGTGAAAATGGCATCTTTTTGTGCAGACATTCACGGCTCCCAGTGGATAATTCTCATGCTGATGGAAAGTCAGGTGAAGTTTCTTCGTCCACAAAACATTTCTAGAGCTTCACAGCAAAACGGCAGCATTCTTGTTAACAACTGAAGAGGCTGTGGACTTGTTTTAAAACATTAAAAAAAAAATGGCTCCATGGCTGAAATTGTCACTGTAGCCGCTAAGCTAAAAGCATTAGCGAACACTTTTTTTTCAAATCAATGTGGGATCTCAGTGCTTCCAGAGACTTGGATTATGCTGGACGAGCTGTATGGAGCCATTTTATGTGGGGTTTTTTTTTTTTTTTATACATTTCAAGAAGAGTCCTCATCATCTTCAGTTGTTTAGGAGAATGTTGCAACACTGTTTTTTGTGAAGCTCCAGAAATGTTTTGTGGATGAAGAAACTTCACCCGACTTTCCATGGTTTTCACTGGACAAGAAGGGGAGATAAAAATTGTAATCTGAAAGGTAAATAGAGTTGTCAGACAAATGTAGTGGCGTAAAAAGTACAATATTTGCCTCTGAGATGTAATGGAGTAAAAATATAAAATTGCATAAAATGGAAATACTCAAGTATGTCAAATTGGTACTTGAGTAGCTGTACTAAGTTATAATCCACCACCTGTGTGTGTGTGTCTTACATCGTGGTCTATGATGCTCTCTATCTGCATCGGCTTCATGACGTCGGTGATGAACTGCGGGTGAGTGTAGGCGTCTCTAATCTTGTCGTGCAGCAGAGCTCTGACGCTGCCCTGCACACACACACACACACACACACACACACACACACACACACACACAAATGTCACATCTCTACACACTTCACTTCATCTGTCACATAAAAAAACCCCTGAAACAAACATCTAAACTTCACAGCGTCAAATATTAAACTTCCTGTTTACAGAGTGAGTGAGAGCACATGATTCTGTTGGATGGATTAAACATTTAAAGACTTTACGTTGGACGTGATGAGCATATCTCATAATTTGTTGCATATTGTAGACCATACATTTATTTATTAATAGAGAAAAGTTTCTTCCTGTTTCCTGTGACAGATCATCCTGCTGTCAACATGACCTTAACAACAAAAGAATGAAAGAAAACTGCTCTGAGTGCATTCTCCTTTAACAGTCAGATGCAGCATGCTGTTTAATCTTGTTATGAGTGACTGTTGACTGAGAAACTGATTGAACAGACCTTAAACTTCGGGCTGATGGTCTGAGGCTTGTAGCTGACGTTTAGGATGGGAACCTCGCCTGGAACATAGAGTGCACGTTAGTGTGTGTGACAGTGTGTGTGTCAGTGTGTGAGAGAGAGAGAAACACTCACCTCCTCCGTCAGATTTGAGTCCTCCGGCCAACATCCTGATAAAAGTCGTCTTCCCTGTGCCTGCAGACATAAACACAAACATTAAAAACATGCAAGCACTGCGGCCCCACAGACGGCAATGTTTGCATATAATGTACCCAACGACGATCGGATGGATGACATGTATTATTTCTAATCTTATCTAATCACCCCAAAAACATTTCTGGAGCTTTACAGCAAAACAGAGATGCAGCATTTTCCTAAACAACTGGAGAAGCTGGGGACTTGGTTTAAACCAAACAAACTATACGTACAGCTCATCCTGTGTAAATCCAAGTCTCTGGAAGATCACAAATTGATTTGAAAAGACATTATTTACACCCTATTTCAAGATGAAATCTTCACTATAGCCGCTGAGCAAAAACTTAAACACCCACAAGATTTGGCTTAAAAATTATCTTTTCAAATCTGGGATCTTGGGGACTCCAGAGACTTGGATTACATCAGACGAGCTGTATGGAACTTTTGTTTTTTACATTTTGAAACGTCCCCAGCTTCTTCAGTTGTTTATGAGAATGCTACAACGCCAACGTTTGTGTGAAGCTCCAGAAATGTTTTGTGGACTAAGAAACTTCACCCGACTTTCCATCAGCACGGGGACGAGCAGATGACTGAATTTTCACTTTTGGGTAAACTGTTCTTTTAATAGTTCCCAGAGGATGAATCCTCCGAGTCTCTAACTCATCTAGCACCACCAGCAGGTCAAAGTTTCAAAGTGACAACAACTAAAGTCATTTTTTATTTTATTTTATGGAAATCCAAATGAAGCCAATGAGAGGCTAGCTAATGTTACAGCTCAGCCGAGGAGGACGCCATTAATGTCAGTCGTTACAAAAACTGAATACATAAAAATTGAGATTCCATTAGTGAACCTCAATGTATTTTTAGTTTATTAGGTTCAAGTTTTGTTAGCTAAAAACCTGCAACAAATCCTTTGTCCAGCCTCCAAACTGATCATGAAGTTGATTCAACATGTCTCTGAAACAGTTTCAACACAAACTGAACATTAAAACCTTCATGAAGGAGGATTCACTGTTTAACTGATGACCCGGCCCTCACCGTTCTCTCCGAGCATCACCATGATCTCAGAGTCTGTGAACTCTCCTCCTTTGATCTCCAGCGTGAATTCGCCCATCGTCTTCTTCATTTCTGGATACTGAACAACAACAAAACAACAGAAGGTCGAACGTCAGCTCCAATAATCTGAACTCATCTGTTTATTACAGAAAACGTAAACATTTTAGCCCAAAACAGAAACAGAAAAAAATCAGGAGAACAACAGGCAACGTTTTAGTAACTTTTCTGACTTCTGATGAAGATGATGTATAAGAGAAAAGGTTCCCAGAGGAAAAAAAAAGAAAAATATAAAAAAACAGATGGGGTGAACTGACCTGGTAGTGCCTGAGTCTCTTCACCTCCTCCTCATTGGCTGTCTCAGCCACCTTGAAGACCAATGAGGTCTCACGAAACCTGAGATTCTCCGTGGGGATGTAACCGTCTAGGAAGATGTTGATCCCTGAAGTCACACAGAGAATCAGGATGAAACTGTTGTTATTGACTTTTGAATTTTTGAGTTTTAGGAGTCCGGTCCACGTTTTCACCCGACAAAATTCAGTTCAATAGCAATAATAATAACAGTCTAATTGTAGTCCACATCCGGTTTACTTGTTTTGCCCACAAGATAACACTTGTGCCGTTTAGTGGAATAAATCCATACTGATATATCCGATGATAAATCCAACACTGTGATTATTTATTTCATGACATTACCATTTTCTCCCAGTAACATTCAAACAGGAACTCAAACGTCACAATCCTACAGCACCACACAATGGTCAGAGGACGGCATCATACAACTTCAAGGTTCCCTGACATCTTCTTTGATGGAGATTTAAATAACAGGATCACTGTCATCACGGACTATATTAATTTCTGCATTAACACCACGATAACAGTCAAAGCAATAAAGAATATCACAACTCCAAACCCTGAATCACCCATCAAATAAAACAGTCTGAACGAGAAGCAAAGCTTTCTGACTGCATGTGAAACTATCAACATCAACTGACACAGAACTGAAGGTCAGTTTCAGCATAATATAACCTTACACATACCACCACTCATCATCAGCTCAGGTATCGGTTTAATATCAGTATCTGCAGATATCCAAATTCAAGATATTGGAATCAGCTCAGGTATCGGTTTAATATCAGTATCTGCAGATATCCAAATTCAAGATATTGGAATCGTGTCAGAACTGAAAAAAAGTGGGTTGGTAAATCTCTAGTTACAGTAGCTTTAGTAGCAAGGACTGAACATCCTCCTGCAACGCAGTGCACTAACAATCACAGTATATCAAGTGTGTAACTTCTCCTGAAAACCCACAACCACATTTTTAACACCTTAAAGATTTTTACAGTGAAAATTACAAACCATCAGTCACTATTTATAAGTTTCAACAAACTTTATTGTTCCGTTTTCCCTGTAGTGAAAACTGACCCATGACCAAACAAACTCAGCATGATTGTGAACAATTCTATTGTGTTTTAGTGGGTCATGTTGTGTTGTGATTTTTGCTTTGAGTTTTACCTTCTCTGACACTGAAGGGCATGGTGACGACTCCATAGGCGCTGGGGACTCCATAGAGACAGCAGATGAAATCAGACAGGTAGTCCAACACACTCAAGTCGTGCTCCACCACAATGATGTACCTGAAACACACACACAATGACACACAATTATGATATAGTTATGATGCATTGACATAAATAAAGATGGACGACGTGTCTCCACTTCCTTGTGCTGGTGACGTCATTTATGGTCTGCACAGCAGTGATCAGGCATCTCACATCATCCATCTTTATTTTACCATTAATGTGATACAATTAAAGAATGAGGAAAATTCAGATCAATGTGTTGATCAGTGAACTTCAAGCTTTGGTATTTGAATAGATTTGGGGGAATAAAAGACAGATTTTCCCTTTAAATGAAGAGTTTTACCTGTCTGGGGTGATGAGTGAGCGGATGGTGATGGCAGCCTTCAGCCTCTGCTTCACATCCAGATAGCTGGACGGTTCATCAAACATAAAACTACAGCAGAGAAAACACAGCTGTCAGTCTGTGCGTTCAGGTTTGAGGTCATTGTTAATAATAATTACGTGCCATCAATCGACCAATTGATCGATCTGCGGCAGGTTGTTTCCTCTCACATGTCAGCCCTCTGGATGCAGACGACGGCGCAGGCGAATCTCTGCAGCTCTCCTCCAGACAGATCCTCCACGTTCCTCTCCCGCAGGTGACTCAGATCTGCCCGGCAACAACACAAAGGCACACAAAAAAATCAACCAATCTACACACGACAATAAGCATGATCAGTCCTTCTTAAAAAGTCTTGACTTTTCAGTACTTTTCTTTTCTCGTACCATATTTATCGGGAAAGCCAGTGAAAGCTTCAAACTTCAACTTACTGTCTTAACCTCTATTTGAAGTGCGTTAACTTTAGCTGCATCACGTTAAGACACTTTTCACAAACAGGTACTGAGGTGTTTGTTTGAATGTGTATGTGCGTTTACCGAGCTGTTGGCAGATGAGGTCCTGTGTGTCTGTGTCGTCTTTCCTGCTAAGGATGGCCCCTACTGACCCCTGGAGGCAGATGTGGACAATTACAACCTGTCCTATAACCACCACTACCTAGCACTTACGGCAACCTTGATGCGTTGAACTTAATTACCTTGACAGTCTTTGGGATCTGGTCGACGTACTGCGGTTTGACGATGGCCCGCAGATCGTCCTCCAGGATTTTGGTGAAATAGTTCTGCAGCTCAGAACCTCTGAAGTATGTCAAGATCTCCTGCCAGTCTGGAGGATTCTGGCATAGGAAACAAACAGTCACAGATATAATCAACATGTCAACAAAGAGAACACAAGCAGCAGCAGCAGAATGAGTAAAGGAGTTAAAAGCTTAAAGCTTGTCGTTTCTCCAAAATAACTTTTTATTCTGGTGCAGTAGAAACCAGATTAATTCAAGGAAGTTATCTTTTTTTAATAGAAATGACTGTTTGTAAAGCTCATTAATTCCGTGCAGTGCCATGTGAGAGTGTGTGATTTGAAAAGTGGACAGCACAGACCCTGGTACACACGATTAAATAAGACCCTGACACATAACTAACTGATTTGTTGATGCCACAGTCACTTAACTTGCTTTTTAAACACTTGGAGGGAAATGGGTGTCATGCTAGACTTTTATTTGTTGATTTTTCCCCTGCTTTTAATACAATTCAACCCCATATTTGAATCAGTCGGCTTTTAGAACAATTTAACCCGAGTAACATTCTTGTGGGTTGGATTCTTGTCTTTTTAACTAACAGGACACAGAGAGTGAAGGTAAATGACATCCTCTCTGACCAGGTTTGCTCCTCCACCGGCTCCCCTCAAGGATGTGTGCTTTCACCCTTACTATTCATCCTTTACACAAATATGTGTCAGAGCAGGTGTGAAAACAGAAGCATTATAAAATATGCAGACGACTCTGTTATTGTCAGTCAGCTCCAGGAAAATGAGAGCAGCCACGGCCCGGTCATCAATGACTTTGTGAAGTGGTGTGAGGAGTCCTATCTTCAGTTAAACATATCTAAAACTAAAGATATGATTATTGATTTTAGAAGACATGCCCACACACATCAAGTCACAACCATTAAGGGTCAGGCAGTGGAATGTGTGCAATCTTACAAATATCTCGGGACAATTATTGACTCATAACTGAACTTTGCAGAAAACTGTGAAGCTGTGTGTAAAAAGGGACGCCAGTGGTTGTTTTGTTTACGGAAGCTGTCTTATTTCCACATTGACAAAACCACGATGATCTTGTTTTTCGTGCTTTTATTGAATCGATTGTCTTTTTGTCTTGTGTCGTGGTTTGGAAACGTGTCTCTCAAGAACAGAAATTCTCATTAACCAGACTGTCAAGTGGTCCAGTCGGCTGATTGGTTAGCCACAGCTCAACCCAGCACTCCTGTACTCAAGACAGTTAGAGCGGAAAGCAAACTCAATTTTAAATGATGACTTGCATCCTGTAAACTGTGAATTTCAGCTTCTTCCCTCTGGACGGAGGTTTATAGTCCTGAGATGTAGAACAAAGCGATATAAAAGTAGTTTTGTTCCAGCAGCCATTGCACAACTGAACAAGTAACATTGCACAGA
>JBBPCS010000132.1:159023-186693 GCA_037974645.1 Hollardia meadi
CCAATTCACAACAAAGTTATCTCGTGACACTTAACATGTAGAGTAGGTCTAGACCACACTCTTTACTATAAGTTATTCATTATTAATATACAGAGACCCAACATTTCCCCCATGAGCAAGCACTTGGTGACAGTGGCGAGGAAAAACTGCCACTGCCAAGATACTAAGGCACATAACAACTTTTGTGACATTATGTTTAATGTATTTCAAATGCTTGATCTACCTCGACTACAGATGTGAGTCTCTCTGGTCTGGTTGACGTTCTTCTGTTGGACTCTACAGGTGAAGTTGTTGCTGTGTCTCTTCTCCACAGACCTCTGATTGTCTCTGTAGTTCCAGCTGAGAGCAATCCAGCCAAAACACCTCAGGCTCTGGATACCAGCATTTAGATTCACACTGTAAAACCATTCTCCTCATCTTTTTCCATCAGTCCCTGCTAAATTAATGACAGGCGTGGAGGCAGCACCTGATGATAAGAGAGAAGGATTTTCAAACAGTGGGCAAATACCATGTACATTGCAACCATGTTGAATGCATTTACTACCTCATCAAAGATTTGCAGTCTTCTTCTCTGCACTGCTACCTTTCAGAACAAATCATCACAATCAACTGTTATTATGTGGAATTTAACTTTTTTGTTAAATCAGTGGCTCCCAGTTTGATTCATCTTGTGTACACAGAGGAGGATGCACATGCATCTTGCCATTGGTTTCACACATTGACATAAATTAAGATGGACGACACGTCTCCGCTTCCTCCCACTGAACTAAAATGAAGCCAAAATATCCCAGATACGAGCGCTGCCATCTTGCGCTGGTGACGTCATTTGGAACCAGAGTCTGCGCAGTAGCGATCTGGCGGTGGAGCCGCGGTATTGAGTTCACGCCCATACACCTGCCTGACTCAATCACGAGTGGGAGTCAGCTGTCAACACTTTAACATACATCAGCGTGATAAGAACTACCTGAAATGACAGATTCATTGTCCCCATGCTCGTACCAACAATGAGTTGGATGGAAGCTTCTTTCTGTATTGACTGAAGGATGCAAAAGTATCTTCCTGAATCAGAGTTTCAAGGAGAGGTTTCCAGTTATCAGCTGATCCACAAACAGAGCTGTGCAGTAATAATAAGATGGATTTTGACTCCAGTTGTCCATCTTGGTGAACATGGATATACTTTGAGTTCAAACCAGGCCTGGTCCACACCACTGTCTCAAAACTGGTACTGATGAGAGGTTCAAGGTGACATGGTTGAATGACATCATCACCAACCAGGGCTACAATTGGTTAATGAGAACAAATCAACTCTGACTCTGCTGCAAGGAAAACAAAAGAACAAACAAGAAACAATAACATAGTTATAATATATGTCATCAAATTGAATATTTAAATTCTTTAAATAAGAAATTATTTATTAAAGCTGCATTTAAAACAGGGAATAGACCATCAAAGATGTGACATTATGTCTAACCATCTAAGTCACAGAATATGAGATGGTGAGTAAAATATTAAATTATTGGTTATTCTTTTTTCTTTTTTTTTACTGCAAATGTACATTAGTTCCAAATATCAGTCATTGGTCTCCTTAATGACTAATAATCAGTATCGGCCCTGAAAAAAAAAGCATCTCAGTCGACCCCTCATATAAACAGTCCTGTATCAGGATGGATCAGCAACATCGTGTGATGTGAAAATATAGAAAGCAGCTAATATGATCTGATTTTATAAAGACTTTGGAGTTTAGTGGATTTTTAGGAATGGCAGATTTGGTAGATGAATCAACCACTTTGGTCCTGAAATAGCTTGAATATATTAAATTGGTGATCCCCTGACGTCTCCTCTGGCGCCACTGACAGGCCAACATATTATGACCAAATACCTGCAAAACTAATGACATTTCCTCCAAACCTCAGCGGTACTTTGTGAATGGTGCTGATTAGCAATTTAAAAAAGCATGCAAACTTGCAAAACTAAGTTGGTGAACACGGTAAAATTATACCTGCTAATACAAATTATTTGGCATTATGAGTATGTTAGCATATTGGCATTAGCCTTAAGCTCAAACTACAGCTAGTAAAGCCTCACAGAGCTACTACTTATGTAATACTACTTATGTTGTTATATTACTAATAAAATAAAGCATTACTTTTGATGTGAATGATTAATGTGGTAGATTTTCATCACCTCTTCTAACCAGTAGTAAGTAACTTTTATTTATATAGCACCTTTCAAGAGCAATGACGTCACAAAGTGCTTCACAGAGGCAATAAAGCATAAAATATGGCATATACATAGACATAAAACACAATAAAAAGCATACAGAAAGAAATTTACACAAAGGCAAGTCTAAACAAATGGGTCTTGAGCTGCTTTTTAAAGGTGTCCACAGTGTCCGCAGATCTTAAGTCCAATCGGTGAGAGTTTCACAGTTTAGGAGCCACAAACTCAAAAGCACAATCTCCTTTAGTTTTACGCCTAGATCAAGGAACAATCAACAAACCCTGATCAGAGGACCTTAGAGACCTGCTGGTGGCATACGGCTGCAGTAGATCTCTAATGTAGGCAGGTGCCTGACCATGCAGAGCTCTATAGGTGATCACCAGAACTTTAAATTGTATTCTAAATTTGATGGGGAGCCAATGGAGAGCAATCAGAATCAGTGTCACATGAGACCTTTTGGAGGGCCTGGTCAACAGTTTAGCAGCAGCATTTTGGACCACTTGTAAACAATCCAGAGAAGTTTTGCTGAGGCAGGTGAAGAGGGAGTTTGAATAATCAAGACGGGATGATATAAAAGCATGAATTAACATTTCCATCTCTGCTTGAGACACAATGAGCCTGAGCTTTGCGATGTTTCTCAACTGCAAAAAACAGGAGTCAGAGCCAGAGTCCAGAGTCAGAGCCTTGGTCCATAGTGACACAGAGATTTCTTATGGAGGATTTAACCATCGAGGTAAGAGACCCAAGACCATCCCTTATCTTAGGGACCAGACTAGGAGGGGCAGAAATAAGGACTTCTGTTTTGTCTGCATTTAACTGTAAGAAATTATCTGCTATCCAGCTTTTTATAGCATTCAGGCAGTTATTTAGAACCGACAATTTATCTGTGTTTTGTGGTTTGAAGGAGATGTAACTGAATATCATCTGCGTAGCAGTGATAGGAGATACCTTTAAAGTGCCTTATTATCTGTTCAAGTGGAGGCATGTACAAGGCAAACAGAATCGGACCAAGGACTGACCAAAAGTGCTTGTCACAGAAATGGATAGGTTTTTTTGGGTCAGAAGTTGCGTTGTGTCTTCTGCTTTCCAACACATGCACACATCAATGTGTTACTGGTGTAACCGGGTGTTTTGCAAGGAAATTACCCCCAAAAGACTCTATTATCAGAATGATAGTGTGATGGTAAAGCAAAACCCTGAAGGTCCAGAAGGACATGCCTTCATTTGGCTCTATCCTTGGATGCAGCATCCTTTTTGCGAGAGCTTAGTGGGATACTTATTGGAATATTAAATTTCA
Source organism: Hollardia meadi (assembly GCA_037974645.1). Lineage (NCBI taxonomy): Eukaryota > Metazoa > Chordata > Actinopteri > Tetraodontiformes > Triacanthodidae > Hollardia > Hollardia meadi. The sequence goes on from JBBPCS010000132.1 coordinate 162,541, forward strand.
GTTCACACACACAGTTCTCCTAAAAAAGGGTCTTTGTTTAAGGACCAATTATCCTATTATCACCTCATGTTCCTGACTGGTAGGTGGAGTGTTGCTTGAAGTTAACGAGCCAATCACAAGTGAGAGGAAAAGTAAGTGAATCATCCTTTCTTTTGTAATTAGTATCGAATTCAACTAAAACATCCTGGTTGGAATAGTTAGTTCATTACTTTGTGCTGTTCTGTGTTGCTTTGAAATACTCAGTAGCCTATTACCTAGAGACTATGGTGTATGTTTGTTTAACAAGCTTTATAATCCTAAAATGCAATCCCAGGCTAAAAGACCTAAATGTGCAGGTGGTGGGTAGTGTTAGCTCTTCCCATGGCCAAATGTCTAAACATTAGTAGTGTAGTTTGTACAGGCTGTATGACAAGGCACTTATTCTAATCTGTTTGCTTCTTCATTTATGTTTAGTGTTTTTTGGTTATTTATAGCTATAATTTGTAAGTTTAGTAAACATTAGGAGGCTCAGCTTTACTGTTCCAGGCCTATATGCTAAAATGTTTGACTCGTTACCGTTTTAGTTCTCTTTATGGAAATTTTATTTATGAGAAAAAAACCTGCTAAAGGACAATAATTTATGCTGTGGGATCGGACCAGTATGGCCCTTTACCTTAACAACAACACCTAACTTATAAGCAAATCATTATGATTGTAGCCTGGTGTCAAAATTGATTCATAACATAAATCAGCTGGGAATTTCAACCATTACTTAAAAATTGGTAGCCTAACTGGTATGGAAGTAAAGAGCGAGAAAGCCAGCTCCAGTCCTACACCGGTGTGCCTTGAGGTCAAGGGCACTGACATTAGCATAATTTACATGTTTTAGTGGTTTAATTTCACATCAGTGAAAATTGTGGTTTTGGGGAAAAGCTAGTTACCCGGTTATCATGAAGGCAGGTCAGGGAGACGAGGAGAGTCCAACAGGGTGCTCGGTTTACGTGAGTTAACTTGTGCAGACACCGCACCGGGATGACATTCACATGTTCAATCGACACAAATTTGTCACGAATGGAATCTCGTAGAACAGTGACAGTAACAGTCCGATGCGTCACATTTATCTTCGCAAACCCAGCCCGCGTGTGGTACTCACGAGCGTCAATCTTTATTTTGTGTATCTGCAGCTTGCGGAATCCTAGGCTCCGGTTGGCTCTCCTGTACTGTCGGTCACGCGCGCGCACGTGCACATACGCACACTCGCAGCCGAGCATCACGAGAGGCAGAAGCAGCGAAAACGGCTTGACGGGGGAGGGCAACGCGCTTTGACTTTCGATGCCTAGTCACAATTTTCTTTGACCGGAGAGGCGAATGATGGAGCGAGACGTAGGGAAGCACTGAGCGGCTCAGCGGGAGAAGAATACGGGAACAAGGCAGGGGGTACCGACGTCCGAAGTAGATGATACTTATTTGCCGCAGGCCCCGCCATCGTGAAATTGGATACCGACTTGCGGCGGATGGGGTGACGGAGCTTGCTCCGCCGGGGAGGTCCCTGCCTTCGGACGTTACCGGGATGGGAGCTGCCTGTTCCCGGTTCTAAGGTAGGAAGGAGTGGCAAGAGGGAAAATGCAGACGGAGGAGGAGACTGCCACCGCAGAAGAGCCCATTTTGGAGGACGGGTCAGGACGAGAGCAGGTAAGGAAGGACATTTTCTGTCTCCCTTTACGAGTGGCTCTGTTTATGCGTCCAGTTAGCTCAAAAGTTGCGCATATTTTGCACCTACAAGGACCACCTTGTGTGTTTACTGCTCGTCCCCAAACAACCCATCATTTCTACATCATGTATACCGACTCCTGGTATACCGTTGTTGACGCGAAGTCACGTTTTTCTCTTCAGTCCTTCATGCCTTGTGCCGGAGCAAGGACACGAAACAGGACCTTGGCTTTAATATGAATGGAGACCAGGCTGTGGTTTAGGTAAACATAGAGGAGGGAACTCTGCCTGTCAGGAAATAAAGCCACAGTATTAATGTGATTCGTCTGACACTGCTGGGTTACTACTGGGGGAGCTGGTTTCTAGTATAGTAGAGTATGTCCATCTAGCAGCTGACAGCTACAAGGGTTACAGTTTCACCAAACACACACACACACACACACACACACACACACCTTTCAGCCAAACTTACTCCAAAATATAATGGTGAGAACACAGAGCAACACCTCCAAGCAGTATTTATTTTTCACGAAACAGTGATTTAACATGTATAATAGGCCTACATCTCTGAAGAGGTCCTTCTCTGTTTCAGGAATCTTTTCAGTAAAAGTTCTTAGTTTAAAAAAAAAAAGAGGAAAAAAAGGCATCTTGTTTAAAGTTTGTTTACACTGAATCACCACACTCTCTCACACGCGTCTTTAACATGTAACCTCTCTTGCAATTGACAACCTCCTTAACTACTGCCCCAAACTGCACCATTTATTCAAATAAATCATCTCTATCATGAAAAAAAGAGAACTTTACATAAAACATTACAAAAAACATTACATAAGTCAGTTGCCAGGAAAAAATAACTATGGTTGTAAACCACACTATGTCTCACCACCATTCCCAGTTGCATTACTTAACATGACGGTGTATACCTCTAGAGGATGAGCAGAGTTGTATATATTGTAATGGTGTATAAGGAAAGGGATGTACTGCTTGGGAAGAAGTTATCAATTTATATACCAGAATAGTTTACTTAGTTTGAGCAGAAAGGTGGAATCTTCTGTCATGTAAGTACCAGTGTTGTTGGATTTCACTCTGGCAGCTGTGAATTCTCTGTTGATTGAATACTTGGTTAATTGACTAATCATTTTTAGCTCCGATGAGATGTTTAAAATATCTTCCTTGAGTGACTTCAAGGCATGGAACTCAAATTTTTCCTTTAAGTTCCTTTAAGTAAGTTATAACACTGGCCTCACCAAAAAATGGCTAATACATTTGACAGAATTAAGCATTTGGCTCATAGTAATTTAAAGCCCAGACACATGATATGAGTACTAAGCCTGTTAAATGATGCCTTTCTCTTAATTCCACAACTCTGCTGCAGTGCAGTCAGTGCAATATAATGCAATGAATTCAGTCTTCGTCTGTTCCCTGCCTCCATTACTCTCTCTCATCTTCCTCACTTAGTCTGTTTCCTGTTTTAGATTTGTGTTGCGGAGCTTCATCATCCCATCTCTGCCCTCTCAAATGTAATATCTCTTAACTTTATTCACTCTCTGGTCCACATAGGAATGCATGCACACTCACACAAGCATTATGACAAATGAAGTGGAGCTACATGGTTAATATTAAAATTGCATTTTTTATTTTTAAGTATGTCTATGCAATGTAATTCTAACACCATTCCAGCGTGTTTCCATTAGAGGTCTATTGCTTCAAACTAAGTGATTCTAATTCATTTGCATAAATGATGAAACTGCATGGCAGGGCACAGGCAGAGAGGAAAAAAACAAATCTAATGTTTGTTAAAGACAGCCATGAGTGACATGAAGTAGTCAGTAGAGTGGGGGAAAGTTTGTCCAAGCCTTAATCTGTTAGCTGTTCTGAAAGATTTACATCTTCAATAGGATGAAATTGCATAAATAGCATGTAAGACATTTTGACTTCTCACAGCAAGTAAACACAGGTGGACTTTATAGAACTGAGCTGTTGTTACTGTTATTAAGTGTCCCAATAACAGTGACAGTGACTGTCACTCCAATGCCAGACTTATCCTTTAAAGATGCTGGTGATAGTCCAAAGCACATATACTGTGCTTTGTAATTTTTGACATGGTTACAGCACACTGGGGTAACAAAATGTATGCAACTATCTACTGTATAACATTAGAAAAATGCAATATGACAAATATTATAACTACAAACAATCCAAAAATCCATGCCACCTGGTCAAACAAACATCACTAAGAGGAATCCTACTGTTTCCCCAACAATCATCGACAGAAAAGAAGTTGCTCAATTCTGAGCGAAAAATCATAATTTTCATTTTGCATAGAATGGTGCAGATCTAAAATTAAGACATGCATACACACATACACTGTTAATGGAGAATCAAATGTAGCGTGGAGGCAGGAATTTAAAAAAAAATGGAATTGATTGTAAAAACAAAAACGGCGGTCTTGCTGCTATTATGAAGCAGACCAACAATATGTAGAACAGCCATTAGGTTTAATAATACATAATTTGTGTTTCATGAGATAGAATGCAAATTGCTAAACAGGAGAAGGTGATATAAGACATAGAACATTGGAGCAGATGTCTTCTGTAAAATACTGTATGTCCAAACAATATTTAAAGATCCCCTCCACACATGTATGAAGACATATATAAAAATTCTCTAATGTATGTCTGACATGGTTTTTGCAAAAAAAAAACAACAACTCCAGAATATATGAATATGCAAATATTTGTCATGTCACAAGTTTAACTGCTGGACACAAGATGTCTCATTATAAAGTCCATTATCAGTGTATGTGCGCTGGAGGCGTGTATGTTGAATATTGGACCAGGATTGGCTTCCAAACTATTTGTGATGTCACAAATCAAGCTCGTAGGCTCCGCCTCTTAAAATCAGATTTTCAGTGAGCACAGACAAAATTCAGCAATGAATGTAAAATAGTGTCAGACTCTACACATCATTCTACACAGTGAAGCTCAACATTCAAGTGGAGGAACAAGAAGACACATTTTTGACTGGAGGGGGACTTTTAAGTAAAAACACTTGATCTAAAATGAACACTCACTTTTCCCTGCTGACTCCAATCCACAAAGCAAAGTAAGATTTCTTTAAAATATTTATTCCAAGCACACAATTTTAATTGGACAGCAGATATTTGACAACTGCTGACACCCAGTTAAACAAAACCGGGATGTTGCAATAAATCTGTCGCTGTACTTAACTGGTGTTAAGTTGAGCACATTGAAATTAAACTTAATTTTCATTTGACAATAATAACGTAGCAGATTTTACTTGCACTGTCAAATGGATACTTCCCTCAAATTAACATTTAACATTAATATAACATTTGGTTTGTTTTCTCATACTTTATTTAAATTTAGCTCCTATTCTTAGCTCTTAATGTGCTCTTTTTTTGCTCTCTAATATTACTATTTTTGTCATGAGACCTAAATGAGATGCTAAAATTGTTGTAACTGATACATTTTTGCGATATATTGGCAAAACAATGATTGTTTGGAAAGTACAGATCAACAGTAGAATAGAAGGTAATGCTGCAGGAGTTGTTTGAGAGGTTTTGTGGATCTTTTTGTAGTTTATTTCACTGTGAAGGCTTGTCACCATTGGCACCTTCAGTAATGTAACTGGCATGAATTCAAGCTGACTGCTGCTTTTTCAATAATATTTCATATAGGTGACCTACACCATACCTCCTGATTATGGATAATTAGTCTCCATTGAACACACTCTAAAACAAAGAAGTCGTAACAAATTAATAATATTTTTAGCACAATGAGCATATGATGACACAATTTACTTTCTAACGCACCAAGTGTCGACAATTTATTTGTTGTTCCAGCATAGAAAGTGGAAACCTGACATCCTAAATGACTCTCTCCCACTGTGTTGAAATAACTTCATCTTTTAACAGTGTACTGCAGGCTTCAGCAGCACTTTTTCCTGTCCTCACTTCCTCACTTCTTTTGCCACCCACATGCCAGGATTGCTAATTATAGCTGCTCCAGTCCCACCTAACCAGCTAAATCAGTATGAGCAGACACAGAGGGAGACAGAGCAATACATGTTTTCTACTAGACACCTCAATACAAAGAGGGGTTTAAGAGATTAAAAAATATATATTATGTGCCCTGTTCACAAATGTAGAATTTTTAGGTTATTAAGGGAAAGTGTTGTAGGTAAGTCCATATATGCTTATGGTAATTGCCCTCGTCCTCACACAAAAATGTCAAACATTTGCTGTTCCAGCTTCTTAAATGTGACGATTTGCTGCTTTTCTTTGTCATTTATGATATTAAATGAAGACTCTGGGTAATTATGATGATAATTTCACAATTTGTTGGACATTTTATAGACTAAACTATTAATTGATTAATCATGAAAATAATCGAAATCGAAAGAATTAATAGATAATGAAAATAATCCTTTGTGGCAGCTCTAACACTGCCACTGTATCAAAAATATGGCCTTACATAGGTTGTTCTGTAGCCAGAATGTAGCCCATAGTTCTACTATTGATGTATTAAAATGCGTTTGAGTGAAACGGTAAGTTAAAAGAGATTCCAGTTTGACCCGTGAACACATTAATACAAAGAGCTAGTTAATAATATGTGGCAGAATTACACACAGCACTATATTACAGTAATGCCACAAGACCTGATTATAGAACAATGATTGAATTCAGAGACATTTACTGACTGAAGGAAATCCTATTAATGTCAGTTGTAGTTTCAGTAGAGACAGGAAAGAACTACAGTATGTCTTCACAATCCATGCAATGCTCTGAAATGCTTTTTTAAAACAAAGTTGTGTGATATGGGTCCAAAAAAGCAAAACAAAAAACCTGTGGTCAAGGTTTCATGTCAGCTATGTGGGCTTTTTTTTAGGCAGCTGTCAATATTTTCAGCACGGCAGCGTTTTGTCAAATAATTATTTTTTTTGTGCCCATTTAATTTAAATAATTAATGAAGAAATTGTCACGTAAAGACCACCCTGTCTGTATCAACCTTCATCTAAAGAGCTTGCAAGCAGGGCAGTCCAAACTTTCAGGGTGAAAAAATGAAAGCCGACACCCTTTCAGACTAGGCCATAAAGGTTTCTTTTCACAATGATTTCAGGGAGAGTGAGCTTTGCCTTTGATCCGTTACAGCCTGACACAAGAGCCGAGGCTCAACACAGGCAGCTGAAAAGGAAAGAGGATCGTGACACAGCCAAAAATCTGCACCAGGTTTGCACCACTATGTGTTGTTTTTACTAGAAACTACTTCTGTCCAAGTGCATCTCTAGTTTACTCGCTCAGTTCCCCTGTATTACGTAGTGGTCACTCTGTACATCGATATTGTAATCAGATCAAAGCTTAATTGGCACACACCATTTCAGATGCTGAGGTTGAGGTAGACATGAGGCAGTTACTTCACAAGGCTGCTGGATTCATGAGGTAATCCATCTTGCCATGTTTCAATCTATGAGGAGCTTCTGGCAGCTATGGGTGTGGTTTAGGTGCGACAACCAGTGAGAGAAGCGACTTTTACTTTTCTCGGTGCAAAAGACGTTGTTGCTCTTCTCCAGACTGGCTTCAGCTTAAGTTTGATTTACCAAGTGGTTTGTTGATCCGATCTGCTTGAAGTTAGCCTGTGATCCACATTGATAGAACTTTGCGAAGAACTTTTTGGAATTGCCTGCCCTTTTCCCAACAGTTTCCAAGGACGAATCCCAGATGTCTGCATAGGAAACCATCTGGCGTGCCAAGTGACCAGTAGAAAGCCAAGAATTTACACTCATAGGATAACCTGAGTTAAAACGTGTGAAGACATTGTTTACTACATCTTGTACTAATTGGGAATAATTAGGGATGCACAGATCACAATACTGATGTTATTACACAATTTTGGTATCTGAAATGTTTTTGGGATTTAAAAAAAAAAAGTTGGACCAGGGCGTCTCTAAGAATATTAATTACATGGACAAAGGGCTCAATGTGGAATTTCACCTCCAGTAGCTACTATATGATGAAGTCAAAATGGCTCCTTAGTCTCATATCTGACAATCTCCCATTACTGTAAACTGCCAGCACCATTTAGAGTTGATGATGGATATAGAACAGAATGCACTAGACTGTAACTAGTCAATTCCCTGTTGTGTAAAAAGCATCTCCTGGCTCTGTCTTTCAGTCATAGAACATACATGTATTAGCAGATCTGGTCTTGCTCATACTGACACATAATGAATGGCATAAGTGCGTACAGGAATATACATTTTGGCAGGCATTTATCTGCATAAAAGTAAAAGGACAGGAGAGAATAGAAGCCAGGAAGACAAAATTAGAGAGGGAGGGCAGCCAGGAGGAGAGAAGGATGATTTTGGCAGTGGAGTTCCCTGGAGATGGGTGAAGTCTGTTGCTGCTGCCATCTCTTTAGTCCCCCCTCCACCCTTGTTTTTGCTTCCTTTCATACTTACATTCATGAAAAGTTCATGACCGTTTCTCTGTCTCTCTCGCGCTCCTCATCCACTCTCCCCCTCTCTCTCTCTACACGCTACACTTTTAGCCCAATCAATCCACTTAGAGACAGACTCTCAGAGAGGATGTAACAGAGAGGAGACGAAGAAGAGGAGAGACTTAGGTTGGGACCTGAGAGTAAATGCTTGAGAGGTGGGAGGGAAGATTCAGGGAAGGAGATAAAAGATTACATAAGGAAAGGAAGGAGGATGTGGACAGAAAGGGCAGACAGAAGACAAAAAATATGATATGGAATAGGTAATAATTTTCATGTGTTTTTAAAGTAACTAGGAGTGAGTGATTTGGTCAAAAATAATATCACAATCTGTTTAATAGCAATCATGATCCACAATTTAAACTGATCTTTCCCTGCAGATCAATTTCTCTTATTTCCACCATTAAAACACAATATGGCATTAAAGATCATTCTTAATTGGCACAAGCTCCTCATCTGTCATGCTATAACTCCCGTTTTATTATTTGCAGGACGTCACCCAAGGAAGGAGCCTTGTGAAGTAATCTCGTGAAGTAATTAATCCCTAATCCAATCAGTATAGCCATCTAGTTGGCTACATCACTCTATTGGTTTGTTCATGTAGCACAGAGTCAATGAGGTTATGCAAAGTTTGGAAAAAATAGGTAAGAAGATATTAAATACTGCAATCGGCGCAATTCGCCTGAAAAGTAGGTTGCGGAAGCCTTCAAGATCGATCAGGATCTAAAATTGTCAGATTGCCCACCCCTATATCTTATTTTTGGATCCCTAAGTGTGCTGTCGGATGTTTTAAGGGCTTTCGCAGAGAGATGTTGGAGTGGTGGAGAGTAGGTGCCCTTCACTCTGCCTTTCACTACTTGCCCTTGAAGTGTGTGTGTGTATGTGTGTGTTGCAGCCAGCCAAATATGCAAGCGGATAGCAGATTGTAGCTGCATTGAAGGAGTGAGAGATAAAGGGGGTGGTGGGGGGTGCTGACAGGACAGGCAGACTTGGCTGAGAAGAGAGGACACTGGTGTCATCCCATCATTTTTTTTTTGTCATCTGCTTTGTTGCTCTTTTGCCTTGTCGCATTCAGCAAGAGGCAGATGATAACAATGTGGAGAGTAGTACACATGCAAGTTGAGACACAAGTAAACACACACGAAGCAGTACAGGTGTGTGCGAACAGTGTTTCCCTCTTTCTTTGTATGTTTCTTCAACATGCAACATACATAAGCTTCTTTTTTTTTGGCACAGCCCCTCTATGGCCCCCTGCTCTCCATCCCTCCGTCCCTCATTCACACACACAGCAGTGATATGCTGCTGATGTTTGAGTGGAGTCAGTTAGCTGGAGAACAGTCTAGAAGCATCGTTCTCATCTAAATTATTCACATACTCTCCGCTGGCTGCATTACAATTCTGAGAATGTGCATGCCGGCATGTGCATGGATAGAGAGACATGGTGAGAGAGAGAAGGGGCACATTAGACCATTTATGTCTGTGTATCTAATGTGTGTGTGTGTGTGTGTGTGTGTGTGTGTGTGTGTGTGTGTGTATTTGAGTGCATTGTAATATGATGTCTTCACAGTGCAAGTGAGGCTATGTTAAAGTGTGCACTTATCGAGCGCCATAAACAGTGTGTGTGTGTCTAATATGCAGCACTAATCGTATGATGGGTAAGGGGTGGTGTAATGGGTTCTTTTGGTCAAGACCTCAGCTAGCTTACACACTGTTTACCAAAGAGGAAGATTATGATTATTAAAAACTCACCGGGGGGTCAGCAGGTACACAAAATCTGTGTTCCTCCATTTTTTGTGTTGCATCACAATGTGTTATTCTTACCTGCCAGATGCTATTAAACATTAACATGTAGCATACTGCATTATTAATGATATTCTTGACCGTCAACATGAGAACGTAGAAATATGTCAAATCTACGGGCTCAAGCTCAGACTGGTTTCACCAAATTTGTGGGTAATTTTTTATGTTCAGTGTTAAAACAGCTTGTCATACATGACTGACTGTAAGTTATGCTTAATCATGAAATTAAGAGCTTAAAACATAACGAGAATTCAAAGTAATAATAATAAAATAACCAGCAGCACATTATGTTGAAATGATCCTTGAATCTGAAATGACCTGCTCAACAGCATGCAAATGTATTTTTTATTGAACCTGGAGTGCGGGACTTTCTTTTATATAAACTAATGTCCGTTACTTTACCAAAGGAGTTCACATAATGCTGATTAAGTCGATCACCACCAGATAAATCATGTATTTGTCAGTAAACCAGTGTCTGTGGCGACTTTCCCGCGCTGGCTCACCGATTTAGCAAAGATTGGTTGAGTAGGCCTCTGTATGGGCTACAGGCTACAGCAACTGCAAGTATGGCATAACCCATGGCGTCTTGAGCATTTCAAAAGTGTTTGTGTAATTACTCTCTCTGCCAGAGGGGGGAGACAAGTTCGGCACTGCAGGTTTAAAACTACAGATGGTAAAAAACTGCATTGCATTTCCGTTTTGCTAACTGGGGCATTTATCCCACTAAAACACTAACAGTAAGCATGTTCAAAATTTGACATTGGTGTAACAGAGACAGAAACCCTGACTTTAAGTCGTATGGGGCAAGCACTGGATCCTACAAATCCCATAATGCAACTCAGTAACTTCTCTTGTTAGAGTTAGACTCTCCCTGGCTCACCCACATTTTTCAAATTTTATGTCCCCAGTTTGTATTGCAGGCTTTCTGTTAAGATATTTTCACAGTACTTCCCATGACTTGTCGATTGACTGTAATGACATTTGGTGGCATGCTACTTCAAATGTTTTCTAATCTTTTTACATTACTCATTGGGGTGCTCGGTTGTCAGCAGCATCTTAACATCTACTCTCTCGTCTCTCTTTGTCCCCACAGCAACGGCCAGTCCAACAGTCTCTGGGCTCCTCCCTGTGTCGGGAGTCCCATTGGAAGTGCCTCCTCCTGACCCTCCTCATGTACGGCTGTTTTGCCACGCTTGCCTGGTGTGCTCTCGGTCGCATAGACATTCTCATCTCCTCCTCCAGTGCTGACGTAGATGCCACCTCGGCGGCTTACTCTAATGACATCCTGCACCCGGAGAGTCCGTGTTATAGTGGCTATGTCTACATCCCCCTGGCCTTCTTGGCAATGCTGTATGTGGTTTACTTGGTGGAGTGTTGGCACTGCTTCTCCAAGACGGCAATGTTGGCTCATGCTGAATTCCAGGTATGTGGGAAGCAGTTTAGCACAGTTTTAGCACTGAATTTAGCATCATGCAGTGGGGTCTTATAGCTTGGAAAACTACTAAAACCCCTGAAACCCTAAAACACTGTGCAGTCTACTGCTGCCATGGGAGTCTAGAAATAAATCTATGCCTTTGAGCTGCACAGCAGAATCTGTTAACTCATTGAAACTATGTATGATAGTGTCAGCAATAAAGATGCTGAATAAATAAAATAATGCTATATTAACTGCAATCTTTATATTTTATATTGTACATTGTCCTCATTTTGATTAGGTTTGATTAGAAGGAAATCTTAATACGTGTCTTCCAAATGTCTATATTTACACATTTAAATGTGATATTAATGAGTTGATTTGGCTAGTCTTTTATTCTTTGACACAGGAAGTGTACGAGCGTGTGCAGAGGCTTCAGCAGGCCACACCCTGCATTTGGTGGAAGGCCATCAGCTATCACTACGTGAGGAGGACCAGACAGGTGACGAGATACCGCAACGGAGATGCGTATACAACCACACAGGTGAACTCCTCCTAACTCACATACTAACACAGTAAAACTTAAGTTGTAATTTTGTAAACTTTTAAAATAACCACTCTGCATGCCATGCAAATTTCAGTTTCTCCTATTGTGAAATATTGCAGGGTCATGTGCAAAAAGCTGTGAGCACTAAGAATTATATTCTGTAAAGTAACGATGTTGAAACTTACAGTATATGAAGGTTAAAATGTCTCCCTTCTCAAACTTCCCATCTTCCCCCCACATCCCCTCCATTAAACTCTTTCCCTCCATCTATACCTTCCTCCCAGGTCTACCATGAGCGGGTAAACACTCATGCTTCCAGTTCAGAGTTTGACTACGCCCGCTATGGTGTCAAAGACGTATCAAAGGAGCTGCTGGACCTGCAACTGCACCCTGCTGTTCGCCTCCGTTTCACCAAGTGTTTCAGGTTAGACACTAACCACAACCGGTCTAAAGACGTGCTGGGGAAATTGATTTTAAGATAATTATTTTTGGAGGTTAATGACTTGTTAACTTATTTTCTGCTCTTTAGCTTCTCCAGTGCACGTGCTGAAGCTGCCTACCTCACCCAGGTAAGAAGTGGAAAAAAACAAAAACTATATATTTAAAACAGTTAATTCTGTTCTGTTCTTACGAGGGCTGTAAGTAATGATTTTTGTTCTTTCAATGTACTCAGTTTATTGTTTTACCTATAAAATTGTTTGCAAATCCCCACCCTGCCCTTTAGCTGCTACAACTGCCAATCTTTCCGGTCACTGCACACATGCAGTTTACAATGAAACATAGCTAATTTACCACTCAGATTTCCTAGTGATTTTTTTCAAACAATTTGTCCTTCATTTCAATGAAAGAATTAGCTAATGTTAGCTAAATGAGCTTGTTGGCACTGTCTTCAGTTGAATTTGTAACTTTTTTAAAGGGTTTTTCAATATACACTTGAATTTCACGATCCATGCAGAAGACATGGAAATAAACAGTGTTTTGTCTTGCTGTCCAAGTGGGGAAACACATTGGATGTGCTTGTTATGAATGGCAATATTTAGGCTTGTAGTTTGTCATAGTTATGCTCCTTGGCCTCAAAAATAACGCTCTGTCAGTTGTTTTGTACTCACTGGTAATGTGTTCTATTCTCTTTCTGTCATTCCTAGCGAGCGCGTTTCTTTGGGGAGAACGAGGGGCTTGACGACTACATGGAGGCCAGGGAGGGGATGCACCTGAAGAATGTGGATTTCCGTGAGCACATCCTGGCATTCCCAGATCCTGCCCACCAGCCGTGGTTTTCAAGGCACAGAGTGTTCTGGCTGGCTTCTGCTTTCCTGCTGTCATGGCCACTGCGGGTTGTGTCAGAATATCGCACAGCATATGTCCACTACCATGTGGAGAAGCTGTTCGGGGAGGATGAGGACGGTGGCGGAGGAGGGCCAGGTGGAAGAGGGGATGGGGTGGAAGGAGTGACTGAGAATGGAATTCACCCAGGAGGAATTGGGATTGGTTTAAATGGGACAAGTTACAGAGCTATCTCTCGGGTCAACACAGTGGACATGACAGAGCTGGAGTGGCACATCCGCTGTAACCAACAGATGGTGCCGAGCTACTCTGAAGCCCTCCTTATGGACATGGACACAAGTGGGGGGTCACATGTGACCACCTCCACACCCATCTCTGGGCCTCCATGCACCACCCCCAGCCATGGGACCAACCCACCACCTCTAGCTCTCCCTGTGGTGTTCAACTCGGCATACCTTCTCCAGAGTTGCCCCCGATGCCGGAGGACCACATCAAGTTCCAGTCTTCCCTCCAGGCTAAGGGCACCGATGGGAACCGCAGCCCTCCTGAACGCTACAGTGGCAGGGATCAGGGCAGCAGGGCAGGGAGGAGGGGGTGTCGGAGGCAGGCTGGTGCTCAGTCGGAGTGGATTCTCTCTTGGGAGACTTGGAGGAGGGCGCCAGAACAGCCTGTTTCATTCAAGAAGCATGGGAGGAGGGCTGGGAGGTAGCAGGGAAGATGGAGGAGGAAGTGGAGGAGGAGGTGGGGGAAGTAGTGGAGGGGGAGGATTCCTTGGGTTAGGCTCGAGACAGGACAACGAGGAGACCAGAGGAGTGCTAGAAGGAGAAGGGGATGAGGATGAGGAAGAGGAGCAGGAGGAGGACGTGAGGCGAAGGGAAGACAGGGGAATAGGAGGTAGAGAAAGGGATGAAGAAGCGGCACAAGACGGTGGAGGGGGGGGCGAGGGAAGGGAGGGCGATGGGGGAGGGAGAGAGCGTCCTCCATCCTACCAGGATGCATTCTTCTTTCCCGTCCTCATTATACATGGAGAGGAGAGCTGCCATGCTGGAGACGACATGTGACGATCCGACAAACAAACAGATGAAGAGCAAGAAAGTATGGGCAGAGGCCGAGGGAGATGAACGACTGCACTGAACAGAAAGAAAAGAGGGCATCAGATAGGAAGTGGATAAGGGAAAATGAGAGGAACAGAATGAGGTTGAAAGAAAAGAGTTGGTTGACGACATACCAACCACGGAGACAGAAGAAAGGAGTCAGTCAGAACAGCTGTGTGACAGACAGAATCACCAAGGAAGGAGGGAAAAAGGGATAGGTGGCAACGGAAAGAATAGAGTCAAAAGGGAAAAGAGAATACTGTATAAAAATGCAGGAAACAGAGAAAATAGCTGTGAGGGAGTGCAGCAGCAAGATAATATGGAGTCTTAGAGGATGAGCGAAGACAAGAAAATCTTTGCAATTGTAGACTTAGCTACAGAGATTGTGAGAGAGGGGCACAGATGGGATACTTGGGAAGAACGGTGAGACGGAAAAGTTTGGAATGTCTATTTCCAGATATATCTATGCAAGAACAGGAGTGGGAGGCATGCTGAGTCTCAAAATAAGAGCAGTGGAGAGACTCCAAACCAGCTCAGCAGTAGTGGGTATTTTTTCAAAGGGTATTTTGAAAGCTTAAATCAAAATACAGAGAGGCGGACTCAAAATATGGCTCATTTAAAGAATAAAACACAGAAAGAGGAAAGAATTCCTAAATATTTTAGGTGAGGGAGGAAACAGAGGGGATCACAAGGATTACAAAATGTATAATGAATTGTGAAAAAAAAGGGCAAAAAGTGTGCAGCACAGCGACAATAGACGAAAAGACTTAGAATACAAAACGGCCACAATACTGACATAGAATCCATGCTGATTCTTAAAAAGCACTCAAGAGGAGGAGAATCCTCTGAGCAGCGATTCTCACATTCGATCTAATCAGGAAATCCAAATAACATTCAGATAATTCCCGAAGTAACTTTTTCAAACATGTCCCAGGTCTTTTAAGATGTACTTGTTAGCTTCACACAGCATCTATATAGCGTCGGAAACAGTGCAGTAACAGAGGAGACTCCTCACCATCAACTTCCCCACCACTCCCTATCCAATATGGAGCTTGATAGAGGAGCAAGTGCTTCCTCTGCTTCTCCGCTCTACCCTGCTCCTCTTGTCTCATGCTCCCATCTGCTCTTCATTTTCTCACCTCTTCTGCACTCCTTTCTTCCTCACCTCTCTGTACTGAGAAGTTACAAGTGTAGAAGTTTATTTCTGAGCAGCACATCTGTCGCTTTTTATAAACACAAGGTCTATCGTCATCTTTTGCAATTAGCACGTCACATTATAAGTGAAGTGAGAGGGTGTTGTACCAAAATAAATTCACTGCATCCGTCATTTACTTCCCCTCTTTTCCTCTGCGATCTTCTCTCCTTTGCTTTCCTCTTTCTTTTTTTTTTAAAGTGGTGGTTATGTGATACACCTCTCTCTGCTCCTGGAAATGCTAAGATCAGATTTCATCTCAGCTCACTCCACACATTACATCTGTAGGCGGAGGTTTCTCCTCTCGGATCAAATTTTATGAACCAGATATTTCCCCACTTAAATTAAGTTTTTGATGACCTCTCACTCTTTTATGTCTGTATATTTTCAAAGACACAGAATGGCATTTGAACAAATCATGTTGGTCCTTTGATCAGTTTACCCAATGCAGAGGAGAGCAAAAGTATAGACAAGATTGGACTTTAAAAATATCGAAAGGTTTCTACACACAGTAAGAACAAAATGTTTGGCTAATTTCCACCAGTTATACCAGTGTACTGTAGTTAAGCTCTAGTTTTAAACACTTGTACCCAAAGATAGGCTTGTGCAATATGAAGTAAAAAAAATACAATAATCAGTAAACCTGCCTCTAATATCAATATACTATATATCACAATACTGTAAGTGTTTAGGCATGAAAAATCACCTCTTTATCTCATTAATGTCCATAATATTGGACTGCATGGGACGTAAAACTTGGGCTGTCAGCTGTCAGCTGGTATTCTCATAATTAAAAAAAAAAAACATACAAGAAATCACACTTAATTGCTTTGTGTTTTTAGTGCAGACGACAAAATTGCTGATTTATGAAAAAAGCCAATAAATGATCACAATTATGAATAATGCCCAGCCCTGTGATGGCCAGATTCTGCCATGCTGCTACCTCCTCCTCTGCAGGAGCTACTAATAGCTATGTAGCAAATCCACAAATGCCAAAAAGCAGTGATCCATGGTCAATCCACACAAATTTTGATATTTTAGACACATGTAGACAAGGTCATGGACAAGAATCCATACGGATTAACTCTGTCCTACTTTTTGAGCTGGTATGTTTTCGTGGAAAATCAGTCCAAGGAGAGGCATGGCACAGACAACACAACCATCGGTGCTTTGATGCATACATTTAACAAAGCACACCAAACCTGCTGCAGTAGCAAGAAGTAGTTGGAGTAGTAACAGGAACATTCCTTGACCTTCCCTGCATAGTGACCTTCAAAGGTCACTTCGGCCACTCTGTGGTGTTGGAAGGGTCTCCCTCGTTCTCTATCTGCTAACTTCAGACACGATACTGAAAAGCACACTGAAATAATGCGATAAATCTCTTCCTGAAAATAGAGCATAAATGATGCTTGATACACTTCATAAATGATCGAGACAATGGACATGTTAGTGAACATACACACAGTTACAGATATTGTACCAACAAATGGCCAATGTGGATTCAGCAGAGACCTTTCAATGAAACTTTCTGGACACAAAGTGGAGCATGAGTGCTGCTGACCTGGTTTGGTGTACAGGACACACACACACACACACACATATTCTGACAACACATTCATACACACACTGATTCTGGCTCATGGATCTTCAGTAGCTTCTAGGGGACATCAATGTGCAAGGACACTAATGGACGAAGTAATTAATGGAAAACTGACAGGGGAAATAAACAGCGACAAGGACAAGTGTTTCCAGTGACTGGAGAACTGGAAAATTACAAAGATGGGAAGGAATAAAGAGTGAAAATGTGAGATTAAAAGACAATTATTTTTACAGCTCTTTATCATTATCTCAGTCTCTTGATTGTGGATAAAATTGTCACCATTAATGTCCCTCAACAAAAAGAAGCACTAAGAAGTACTGACCACACTTTTGTGTTAATTTGATTTCATTGCAAGCTGTTGCTTTCATGAACTCTCAATCACACAATTTGTTGCTTAATTGTAATAATATGGCTTGGAAGGTTCTGTTTGGTGTGTGTCCTTTGTTCATATATAGCCAGGTAGTGAATTGGAAATCACAAGTAGTGAGCTCCAAGTTTAAAATCAGATTGCTTTTACATTTCTATGTCAATGCTCTGCCACCACAAGGGACAAAACAAGAAACTACAATTCAGTCTGTAATTTGCTACTTTTATATCATCTGCATACTTGAGTAAACATTATTTCAGGTCGGTTAAGTGGTGTCTAAAATCCAAATGCCTTTGTAAGCTTTAGAAATGTCTCATGTCCTAGTTTTGTTTTTATTTCGGTTCGGTGTTCTTCCGGTTCCGAATTGCGTAGGGTGCCTGTACCCAGTTATACTTGCTTACAAGTCTAGTTTGTTTGTTCCATTTATTTATTTATTTATTTTTATACAGACAAGTGTCTTTCACTGGTGTTGTGACTGATCATTTGTACAGTGTTTTATTATCTTATCAGAGTGTCAAAAGTGTGTCCTCAGTCGCTTCAGGTGTGCCAAGAGAACTTTGTGCCCATGATGTCTTACACAAACACACACTCATGCGCGCTTGCATGCTTGATCACAGCAGTAAAGCAGCCATTATAGCAGCTTATTTTAGACTAGAGTGACATTAATCCAATACCCATAATAGCCCTACACACGCAGTCTTAACACACACTCACTGAAAGCATGGAACTGACCTGCTAAGTTGCCTTTGTGTCCGACGTTGCCCACTTTTTTGCTGCATTCCTGTGTCAACATGAGATCTCGTTCACACATCAATATCCATTAACATGCCAAAGCAACAAAAAAAAAAGGAAATGCTTGTGCTTTCACGCATGCACATAGACATTAGCAGCGGGTACAGGTGGCTGCGCAACGTCCACACTGTGCAGTAATATGATCTGTGCTGGTGGATTAAACATCTACACAAGGGGAACGGAAGGGTGGATTTACTCAGGAGCAAAAATAATGGATCAAGTGATCTCTTTGGGACATATTTGTTTTGTTCAAAATGTATGTTTTGTTTTGTACATTGACTGAATGGCTGAGCTGCAGCTCGTGTGTAAATCCACCCATAATGTGTCTTGTGGTATTTTTTTGTTGTATTTTTGTCCAGTAGGTGGCAGCAAAGCCTTATATATTGTGACAATGTTACTGTATTTAGAGGGGAACCAACAGTGAATCAGACAGGGTAGATAAGAGCTGCTGTCCTGCTCTCTGTGGGCCACATCTGCACACACCCCAGTCAGTGATGTCACACCAGGTAATTTGTCTTGATAAAAAGCACCTGATATGACATCACTAGGCAGCGGTGCAACAAACTGAAAGTTTAAACCTGCAGAGAGCGGCACAGTATTATGTGATTGCACATATAGCCTCCGCTGATCTTATAATTAGACTTTTACTGTGACTGAATGTGTTGTAAAGCAATATTGTTCATATACAGCTTTTTGAACGTATAACCACAAGCAATGACAGCACTGTTTGTGACTGAGCCTCCATATCCACTGCATCACTCATTGTCTGGCTGTGTTGCTCCATATGACACAAACTGCAACTGAAGCGACGAGAGAGAAAGGTGGTTTTGGTCTATGAACGACACCACTCTAGAATGCACATCTGTTTTCACATGCCCAAACTTAGCCAACATACAGTTTCTCTGTTTCATGTGTTTTTCCACCTCTTTATCAGCATCATCACTTGACTATCTTATACAATGCTCTAGCAATTCTGACGATGTATTGTTGTCAATGCTGTTACTGTTTCTCTTGTGGTCATGGGGGGAGTCCAATAGTCATACCAAGTTTGTCAAACACTGTAAAAAAAAAAAAAAAAAACATGTCTAGAATTGGTTTGACTTGAAATCACATGAATTCCAGCTGCATTTTCGAGTTTTATTTGTGGAAACACAGTTATTGATACTGGAAAGAAAAAATTGCAGTCTCGGCAGGCAATTCCACATTTCAGGGTATTCTTATGACCTCTGAACTCTGACACTTTAATATGAATTTGTGTGCATTAATAAGTCTCCCTTAGAGCTAAAAACATTAGTCAAGATTACTGTCTGTTCTTATCCACAGACTTGTTTTATCTCCTCTTTTAATAACAAATAGCAGTTTTCAATTGTTCAAAAACTAAACTGAGCCTTGTATGTGTGTGATTCAGTGTCACCGCCCTTTTTTGCTCTTTGATGCAACAACATATCACTACCTGGGTCAAGGCTAATTTTATGATTAGGGTCAGATTATAGTTAAAGGAACAGTTCACCCAAAAATGAAAATTCTGTCATTATTTACTCACCCCCATGCCAATGGAAAGTCAGGTGATGTTTCTTCATCTACAAAACATTTCTGGAGCTTCTGCAGTATTCTCCTAAACAACTGTAAAAACTGGGGACTTGTTTTTAAATGTGAAAAACAACCAGAAAAACAGACAAAACATGGCTTTATACAGCTTGTCCGGCGTAATCCAGTTCTGAGATCCCAAAGTGATTTGAAAACATGTTATTTACATCCTTTTTAAAGCTGTAATCCACTTCAGACAGACTGCGCTACCGCTTTTAGCTAGGACCTACGGGGAAGATTTCGGCTTAAAAGACAGTGTAAATAACGTCTTTTCGAATCACTTTGGGATCTTCCAGAGACTTGGATTACGCCGTAGCTGTATGTAGCCATTTTATGTTGTTTTTTTTTATTTTAAAATAAGTCCCCTTCTTCAGTTGTTGAGGAGAATGTTGCAACACTGTTTTTGCTGTGAAGCGCCAAAAAATGTCAAAAGAAACGTGACTTTCCATCGGCATGGTGGCTGACTAGACAATGACTGACTTTTCATTTTTGACTGAACTGTTCCTTTAAGTACGTACTGCGTCAACTGATAGTTGATTATCATCATTTGACAATAAAGCTACAAAAAGCTGCACTCATGTAAAATCCTGACTTGGCTTGTCCTTGCAGCAGAAGCCCCTCACCCTGTTACTTCCAGCCTCAGAAGAGATGAGCACGTCACACTTCAGGATACTCATTTTATTTCTTGCTAAATAGTTAATGCTGCTGGATTACTTGTGAGCTGTCGAACAAATATGAATTGTTACCACAATGTAGATGTTATGTACATGCAGCCTCTATGGAGTATAAAACAATAATGTCACATACAACGCATTATTGTCTTACACAGCGATGTGCAAAGCCAGAAATGGGCTTTCTGTTCAAGCACTGTCAAGCAAAATGTCCTCAGTATTTAAGCTAATTATCATGTAACTGATAATGAGATTGTCAATATCACACCAGATTATGGCTGTTGTCACTGGCCTGCTTAAAATAATGTAATTATTTCATTTGGGTGGACGATGACAGTGAAGGTAATGGAACTGGTGGCAATAACACTGTTAACTGATGCGATCCTGGCGATGATGATGACAATTAATTATCATGGAAGATACAAATAAAGTCAATCTGCTTGGGATACCAGGGTTTGGTCTTGTGGGATTATTAATCCATTGATGTTTTTACAATTATAAAGGTGTCATTGAAAATAAATATGTTATATAATTCTTACAAAAGATTTTGCTGATCTTTTCAGCTCTTCTCCAAAACTGCTTGCTGAAGCAATTTGTCAATATTCTTGAAAAAAGATGGATTACAGAACTCGTTATTTTATAACCTGCGGTTCTGCTATAATAATCTTTAAACATAGCAGGTTTTAAGATGATTTCATATATTTGATCTTCCTGTTAATTCCAGGCACACCCCAACAATTTTACACATCATATTATTTAATAATGTGGACTGCCACTCAGCCAAAGAAACCAGCTGTATAATGTCTTTTTTGAGGGAGCCTTCCAAAGATTAGAGAAATTACCCAATTATAACATTTTAACAGAAAGCCTGTGTTACAAAATGATGAAAAACGTGGGCTTTTACTAGCCGGGCATATTCAATTCCGTTTTTGTGTGCATACCAAATGTTCTGAATGTGGCGGGAGATGTGGGCTATGACCATGAAAAATAAAAGCAGGGTGAGAAACGGTAATTAAAACTCATTGAATAATTAAAACAATCATGAGCACTAGTTCACTATGTATCATTTCAATCCTGCATATTAGCCCTGCAATATCCACGTAAGGACTTGGAGCATGTGCAGTAGAGTTCAGTAACAATGAGCTTAAATACTGCTATAGTAATTAAGAATTGTCTGTTGAATTTACAGCTTGTGATTCAGCCAACATTGACATCTTGGTTTAATTTGTCATATCATATAATGGCAACAAAGGGCAATACAGATTTGCACTATGGGAAGTGTAGCGTATCTGTTATTTTAAATTCCACAACATGGAGTTCCAATACTAAATCTAATACTAAATTACTGGAGTGCCCCTTTAAGAAAAAAAAAATACTGTAGTTCATTTTGTAGTGCCTAATGTCCTATTAGGCAGCACGAAGTAAGATGAGGGCTACATTTCTGGGGCACAGTAATGGGTGTATTGGCAATTTTGGTTCAAATCTCCAGTCTGAGAAGCTTGCCTCACTCAGTCGTGTCAATTAATCAGGATGATTAAGCACTTCAGCTCACGTGGTTAACCTCTCTCAGTCTACTACATTCATCTGCTGCATGATAGATTGTCTAAAAGGTTGTTATGCCACTAGAGTGCAATCACTGTGTCCTTGTGTTGGCAATTTTGGGCGTCTTTATATTGTCAAGCATCAATCTCAGATTGGTCTACATCCACATACAATATTCATAAAGGTTATTACAATCTCTGTGCCATTCACAGGCTGAGAATGACAGGCTATAATATATATAATATACATTATTCATATTTGTGTAATGGCATGTCTCTGTTTTTCTCTGGATGGGCTTCCATCATGTTAGATTGTGTTTTCCCACACAAGCTTCTCTATTTGTTTTTCTCCCCTTTATCATCATCATCGTAGAATTGCTGGCACAACTGAGGACAGTAACTCAGGAGGGTGACGATTCCAAAGCTCTAGTCTGCTGCATTTTAGCATCTGTTGATCTCTGGTACTGTACATCCCAGCTTGGCTTGTCGTGTGGCTTATAGGCTCTGACAACAAAGTAGTTCCGACTAAAGCTTACGTCAACTCGTGTCACGTAGGGATTTCAGAGGAGGGAGAAAAGTTCACTAGATTTTGCTCATCCCATGACTGTGTGCCTCTGTCTTCACATAAATAATCAAACAATAAAGCCGCCCTCGTCATGCTTGTTGAAGTTTGTTATTTGCTGTGTGAATGTTGCAGAGAGACAAGCGGTTGCATCTGATCGGACACTAGAGGACAGCAGAGCTTTTGCATCGTAGTAGGCTCCCGCTTGTTTCTTGATCTAGGTGTTCCGCATAGAAGGTGAATTAAAAGTGCCCCTTCTGTTCAAAGATACTTTTGCTTTTATGTTACTTCAAAAATCAATTAAATTTGACTTTAAAGTGCCCACGTACGAGCAGGATTTTGTGACATCACAACTAGTTTGGAAGCCAATCCGATATAGAACTCACAGAGGCGTGATGTGGAAACTTGAAACTCCAACATCACATATGCTAAGACTTTATTTCAATAGGAAAACATCTTGTCTTTAGCATTAAAAGGTTTGAAGTTAAACCCATTTGCACAATCAGAGATTCTGGATGGAAAAGGAATGTGTGTAAGAAGTTTATAGATTTTTTTGGTGCATTAGTCACAAATTAACATTGAATATCAGATGAATTTTGCTTCAAAGCAGAGTCATTTTATACGTCTTAAAACATGCAGGACCAGAAACCTATAATGGGGTTTGCTCATGCAGTGTTATTGATTATTGAGTATAGGTTGTTGGTGCTGGTTCTGGAGTCAACAATTAATAAATATGAACCACAGCAGGCTCCCTGCTTCCTGCCCTCCAACATGGCAGCAACATAAACAGCCTCCACACTTCCCTCTAGCTGTGTTGGCACTGATATCTGTATCTGTTGTGTCTGTTTGCTGTCTACACCCTCCACCCCCTCCCCCCATTCGCCACTATCAGCTGCCGGTGTTGACAGTCTTCCTGATGCTTGATGTTCCTCCACAGATCTGGCTTTGTTGTATGTCTGTTTGCATGATGGTCTTTTGGTTTCACAAGCTCCGACTCCTCTAACCACTTGGTGGTGCAGTAGTTCCACACCTTTGACAAAACACCATGAACTCCGTTTCAATCAAAAACAAGCTCTTGATTTCTCAGGAATACCCTAAAGACAACGGATTAACAGACATTTGGGAAAGTTTATTTGAGTAACGTTCACTTATAATTGTTAAAATGAAGGCCAGTTTTCAAGGATGGATCTAGCAGTGTGGTTAAAAAATTATTTTTTTTTAAGTGTGTGAATGTGTGTGTGTGTGACAAGATCTCTCACCTGCTGTATCCTCTGTGAATAAAGTAATTTATAGAATTAAGCAGGTGGTGGTGGGGGGGGAGGGGCTCAGAATATATGTCTGTAATTCATAGCGTGGAGCCTGAGAGGGTAAAGGGCTTTTTGATTAAAATAGGAATTAATTACATTAAATCTGTCAGTGGTGAATATTAAGCAGAGCATTTAGAGTTTGGGGAATGTTCTTTCATTTCCAGAGGGGGGGGGGGGGGGGGGGGGTTGAA
>JBBPCS010000132.1:192229-218116 GCA_037974645.1 Hollardia meadi
GAGAAGCGATAGAAAGATTAGAGATAAATGAAGTCTAATCAAAAGAAGAAAGGTGGGAGGAAGCGATGAAGGAGGAGACGAGACAAACTGAAAGTGGAGAGGGACAGATAGGATGATGAAGAGAATGACAGGAAGAGTAAGAGAGCGAGAAAGAATGAAAGGGATGCACAAATGAGGGGAGGAGAGGGGGGAGAGAGAGAGAGAGAGAGAGAGGCAAACAGACTAAAGCAATTGGCATCTGCAGCCCCACAGGCAATACAAGGAGGTGCTCCACCTCCGAGTGAGAGACACTAAGTGTATGTGTGTTTTTAGAGTGTGGAGGTGAGTGAATACGTGCCTGTAATTGTGAAAGAAAAGTGACAGAGTACATTGGGTAAAGGAGAAAGACAGAACACACACACACATACTGACAAGCTCGTGTTGTGACATGCAGCTGAGTGAGAAAGAAAAGGGGAGAGTTGGAAAACTTCAGACTCAGCTGGATGAAAGTCAGCGACAGTTTTAGCACTTTTTAACTAAACAAATAGAGCTGAAATCAATCAGTCGATCAACAGAAAATTAAATGGAAATCATTTGATCAATAAACCATTTTGTGATTACTTTAAATGCACAGTGATTTCTTCTGCATGGGGGCTCTCAATTGAACTAAACAAATGATGTGAGGGTTGGCAATATTACTTGCAACAGTAGAAAGAAATGTATTTTCTTTTTTCCCTGCTAAACTGATCCATTTGTAAAACTTCTGTTGCTCATTTGCAAGATGGTGGAAATGTGCAATGTGAAATGTCTTGACAATGAAATGCACACAGACACACACAACAGAAGGGTTTAGTGCAGGGGGTCTCAACCATTTATAACTTTTTATAACCTTTATAACTAACCCATTTCTGATTGTCAACACATTTCTGAGGACCACCTTCTCAATTTCATGAGAGCCAAAAGCTAGGGAGTTCCGAGGTAACGTTAGCTAACTGTGGCAGACGTTAGCTAGTAGTGGCAGAACACAGTTCACGTTTGTCTGGTGATTTTCAAATGTAACTGGTCATTGAAATGAGGCATTTTAATGATGCATTGCCATTTTTTTTCTTTAGATATAAAAATAACTACTTTTTTAAATTACAAAGTACAATAATGGTAACAGTAATCTAACCATTTGTCTGTACCACTGCCTCCGAGGCCCAATAGATGATGCTCGGAGGCCCCGCCCACTGGTTGACAATAGTTGGTTTAGTGTATGCTTAGAATTCATAGTTTCCATTATTACAACAACGCATGTAGGCACCTGTTCATGCATGTTTGGCCCTCGAGCAAAAATAATAATCAGTAGCTCCAGAACTAGTATCTTAGCACTCAGCTGCACCAGTTGTTGTTTTATCTCTGTTCTCAAGGTTCCCTCAGACAGATTTTTAACCCCCCAATTGCACCTCAACTAGCACTGCATTTCACCATACTCATCCATTTTCAGGGGGGAAAAAATCAGCATAAATCTAATAATGCAAAAAAAGATACAAATAAGTTCAACAATATTTAATTACATGATAGACATCAGATATTAACAGAAAGTGAAATTGTATTAAGCTAGTCATTGGCAGATGTGACCTACAGTAGCTTTAATTCATATTTCAGAATACCTCAGAAAAAGAAGAAGCAATTATCTTGGCCATCATCTGTGTACATGTAACAGGCATGTGCACACATACAGTAGATCCCGACCAGCCTGCCCTCTTAGATCAATAACTGCCCTCAGCCAGTGGTTCTTTTAATACAGTTTGACATTTTTGGCTAAAGCTGCTGTTACATTCATGCCATGTACGGTCTCATCTGACATGACTCATCAGTCTTCTTTACTGTAGCAAGCACTGTGGCAAACATCCACTGTCACTAATCATGTTCCTCAGCTACCGTACATGCAAACATAATAGCTGCACGATAGTACAGAGGACCGTTTTCTGACCTCAAACTTTCTCAGTCGACTAATTAAATCAGCATTAATGCTGAGGATAATCTGAGAGACTCTAGTTATTTTTATACCCTGTCATTTTGCTGAACAGAGGTCCTTCATAATTGGGAATCAAGTCCATAGATTTTGGCAGATTTGGTGAATTTGCACTGGATGCTCAGCAAGTAATGTAATGATTATACTCAGCTGCACATCTGTAATTAATATTAAGCTGTAAAAGAGTGAGGCTCCTGAGTCGCTTTTGACGTTGACTGGAATTAAATTAAAACCAATGAGCCTGGGCTTTTCTTTCGTTTTTAATCAAGCAGTTCTGTCAGTTCTGAGACATCCTGTAATATAATATCTTGATTTACCCAATTCAGAATGAGGCGCCCCTAAAAACACAAGTAATGAGAATTAACAAGCTTAGAAAAGTGAGCAATCACTGTAATGAAAATCACTTTTATGCTAATGCTTTGATGATGATTAAATGTCATAGAGTTGTTTGTCTTTTTCCTGGTGGGGAGGGACAGCGTACTTGATAAACACAGTCCTGTAAGTATCCTCAATTTTTTTTAATACATTTGGTGTAAAGTGGTCTGGAAATTAAGTCCTCTGACAAGCACAATCCTTCAGCTCCCAGCTTCAAAGATAAGGCTTTTACAGTGCTCTGGATGAGTGCATCTGTGGGAAAATATGGTTGATGTACAGTGTATACCTTGTTACTCTCCTTACTGTCAGTGTGTGGTGTGTCTGCTTTATAACTATATCTGACTAGCACACTCCCTCCATCTTATCGACAAGCCAACAGTGTGAGAGACGCGGACATTGTCAAGCTAACAGGATCCAGCAGAGCAGTAGTACGACCCGCAGGCACATTAAGCCAACATTGGCTGGCGCAGTGAAGCCTGCCGAGTCTTAATTGAATTTATAGAGAGTATAGGGGGAGGATAGGGGAGGTCGGGGGAGAGGAAGTGATGGGGAAAACAGAGAGGGGGAAAGAAAATAAGGGAGAGGTGATATGGGAAGGAAAATTGAGAGACAGACAAAGAGAATTAAAAAATAGAAAGAGAGCTAAGGAGGAGTATCGGGTTATCCATGGGAGAGAGAGAGAGCAAAATAAGGAGGATGGCTGGGGAATAAATGTGAGTAAAGCTGCAACGGAATGAAAAAGAAAAAGGTGAAGACAAAAGCGACAGGGCGGCTTGATAAAGAGAATGCAAACTAGAACAAAATAATTACACAGCGAACGTGAACACAGAGAAAGAGGGATGAATCTATTACTAAGCTGCGATGGTAAATAATGAAGGGAGAGGAACAAAGGAATTAATGAAAGATAATGAAAAACAAAAAGCCAGGATGGAGGTGAATTTAGGATGAGAATGTAATTGTTGACTGCAAATTTGCCAATAGAGCGCTCTCTTCATGACTACGATTAATGTGCCCCTTCAGGAAATCAACCCAAAAGTAGTGTGTTTCTATCCACATTAACAAAGAGTTGGGTAATACATGGCACAAAACTCATCAGTGCTGAATAACTCTATCCTGCTGAAATAAAAGTCAAGTTTAAACTACCTGTTAAGTGATAAGAAAAACAGAAACCTAATAAGGAATAGGTACAATTTGCCAAGTTAATGTTAAAACGTCTAGTCAGGGAAAGGACAAAACTTTAAGACGAAAAACTACCCACAGAGGCTTAATGTGACGGCATGGACCAGTGGATGAACCCAACTTAATCTGGGATTGTTTGGCTCAGGAAGGTAAAGAAAGAGGAGCAGTCTTTGGGGGAATGCGTTTGTACTATTAGTACTACTTTGTACTTTGTTTTGTCTCACCTTAATGAGGTCTCCCAGTAGTTTGTTGGCTTCAGCATAGGCCTTCTTCACCTCCTTGAACTTATTTCCCAGTCCCATACTGTGAGCCTGCAATAAACCGCAGTGAAACAAATAACAGCATGAATGAAAAGAGTAAAAATAACCTTCTCCTTTCACTTTTTGAGGAAGGAAGTCAAGACATTCTGGTTAATTCAGTTGAAACTTGTGATTTGAGGCTCTAATTTGTATTGTGACACTTTTAAACTCATGGTGAAGATGCTCATGTAGACAAGGTCAGATGGCCAGTATGCTATCCTGTTGTAAACTATAATTTGGTTAATATAGGTTACAACTGGACTTTTTCGCATGGCTGCCTGTGACACTTTTCAGAGTGTGACTATGCACAGTGTCGTGACTCTGTACTTAATGTACCAGCATTAACAAACAGCAAAACAACATTTTTAGTCCTGATGACTAAACTTCCTTGGCTTCATTTTAGTCCCATTTGTATCTGTAGTAACTGTGAACACACAAACACGTCAAAACAAGTTTAAAACAGGAAAACTTTGTCGAACATAAGAAGTTTATTTTGTTTAAAACTTGGGCAGTACACGTATAAAACACTTTCAATGTAACCAGTCCATAAATGAAACCGCCAGTTACAGTAAAACAAGTACACAAACACTTTATAGGTGGTTTGAGGTGAATACGAGATAATCCTGTGTTTATATAATTTCAGATTTACCGACCATCTCTTACAGTCCATCCTAAAGAATGTGGCAAAAAGCTTTGTGAAATCCATTTAAACATTCACTACATTAGATTAGATTTTGAACATTTAGCCTCAAAATCAATCACTTACACAAAACACAATAAAAAAATGCCCAGAATAGCTCAGTGTACCTGGAAGTGAAGGTTGGTGTACTGTCCTCCGGGTATCTCGTTCTCATACACGTCAGCGTTGCCAGATTTCATGGTGGCCGTGCAGTCGAATGGCGCATACAGGCCTCTGGCTACTTCCCAATATTCACTGTAGTCAAACACCTTCTCCAGAGCGATGCCTGCAACAGAGCAGAGCAAAATGACATAAAATCAATGGTCACCGCGCACATTTTGTTCAACTTGTCAACACTTATTAAACAGTCATTTAGAAACTGAGCTTGCCATTTGTCTTCCAAGACAAAAATCCTTCAAAGTTGTTAAAAGAATATAAATGTAAAGTATGGAATATGGGGACATATTAAAGCCTTATAATGAAGTTGACTTATTAATGAGTTTACTATAATTTGTGTATAGAAATGACTGACTGCCAGTTTAGCTTTAAAGCATAAAGCTGATCATCATATTCAGCAACCTGTCAGTTACCTGACTTGGCCTCATATAAACATGATGTAACATGATATTTGTGCAGAGTTATTTCAGGTAGGTATGGACATGTCTCCAACCACATTGCAATAAACTTTTTAAGGGTCCTTTTTGTCAAATTAGTCAGCAGAGGAAACCAAACTGTCAACAGAAACATTTCTAATTTAATCTACCAGCATCTCACTTTTTGACAGCGCTTAAAAATTACATAAAGTCAAGAACATTTTGGGACTTAAAATCAGTTATAGGCCAGAAAAGCTTTAACTGCCCTGAACTACAGTGTGGGTAAAGTGTTTCATGAGCCTGTAAGTAGGCTTGAAAATTCACTCTGCATTTAGATCTTGCCTTGGTAACATCAGAGCAGTTCAAGAAATCACTCTGATATTTTGTTATCCTTGTTAAAATATCTGTTGCTCGAGCTCATGCCATTCTGCTGCAGCCAGTTAAGGTGTGGTAACACTGATTTACCTTGAAATGAAAAAATCTGCTTTAAGCACATGGAGCTTTGGGATAATGACGACAAATACAGCTGTTTTAATGAGACTAACTCAGCTTGCAAATCTACAACAACTGAGAGAAAAGCTTGAATTTCTATCATTCAAAGCGAGCACGTACTCCTAAAAGAGTTTGTGTGCTTACACCGGGATCTTGGCGAGGAAATGTAGCTGCTGTGAAATTAATGTGCATGTACTAGCTCCTCAACTTCAGCTGCATGTCAAGCCCATCAGTAAGTAGGCCAATTTCCTTCTCTTTCAGAAAACCACCTTGGTAGCTTTAATTTGTGCTTCCATAGCTTCCAATTACAGCCTCAGTTTACAAAGTAAAGTGATGCATGTTCAACACGACAGCAGCCTCTGATGATTCACATGTCAGCTCAGGTCAAATTTCCAAAGCAGGCCGAACGCCTCATACTCCACTAGATGCACTTGTGGCTTTGAGGTAGTGGTCAAAACATTTTTGCAAGTTTCTACCAAATAAACAGCAGTAGCAGTGAGTGAGTTCTCCCAGCTGACACTACAAAGAGCTCTGCTC
Organism: Hollardia meadi; assembly: GCA_037974645.1. Taxonomy (NCBI): domain Eukaryota; kingdom Metazoa; phylum Chordata; class Actinopteri; order Tetraodontiformes; family Triacanthodidae; genus Hollardia; species Hollardia meadi. Next base: position 198,380 of record JBBPCS010000132.1, read on the forward strand.
TATACAAAACTGTGGTTACATCGCACTCTGCTCTGCTGCACTGAGAGGGTAAATACTGTTATGTCTCATTCTTTCATGGATAATTCATTACTGGTGTAAAATGAAGATTCTTTAAAGCAGGACACACTGTAGAGGTGTGATTGACAGTGACTGAAAACCATCTGACACTACTGTGGCTATGCTGCAAACATCACAAAGTCCATAGCTGGCCTGATGCAGTAATGAGCACAATACATCGTACAAAAATTGTCATTGTGTTTTATGCTGGATTTTACTTTAATTTACACTTAAACACACGTTCAGTTAATTGAAAAATGAAATTGCAAATGTTCAGCTAATTTCCAAACTGACATGATAAGGATGCACCACAATTTTAGGAATAGTTCATTTTGTTGTGTTTATGCTAAGCTAAGCTAACTGGCTGCTGGCTCCAGCTGCATATTGAACAGACAGATATGAGGTAATGTCGATCTTCCTATTTGGTTGACAAGAAAGCCAATAAGCAAATTCCCCATGATGTTGAACTAGTCATTTAATATTCTTATATAAAGGTAAACTGGAAAAGACTATTTATTCTTCAGATCTGAGAGAGCTCACTTCAGCTGAAAGACAATGCTTCAACTGTGAGGCCAGCACCTTAGTTAAGTGCAGCAGTTGTACTTTATCAGTGGTGCAAAGTAACTAAGTGCATTTACTCTACACTACTTAAGTACAATTTTGAAACACTTGTACTTTACTTAAGTATATTTATCTTACAGCTGTGGTTATTTGTTACTTTTTCAAATTAAGATTTTACATTAAAAACATGTAAAGCTTACAAAATACAACCCAATGCTAAAGATAATATCAGTGGTTCCCAACATTTTTGGCTTGTGACCTCTTACAAATCAGCTGAGTGTCATATATCAGATATCTTTGAGTTGTGAGCAGTTTCACCAGAGAGATATTTCCCCTCTAAACTTCTCAGATGCCTTTATTCTCTAACTGTTGAAGGTCCAAAGAGAAGGTCCCCCGTCTCCCATTAATCTTCTAACGACCCCTCAGATTTATCTGGTGACCCTTTGGAAGGGCCTGACCCCTCGGTTTAGAACCAACAGACTGAACTACTAATCTTTATATACCAGTAACATAGTTACAACTCTATCCACCTCAAGCAGCTACAACAGTAAAATGCTGCTTATACTTTGATGCATCAATATTAATCTCATTATCAGTAATATGGCACATTTTACTGCTTAACGAGTACTTCTACTTAGAGTATGAAAAGTAAAGCCACCATTTTTCATACACTAAGTAGATTTTGCTTACTGTAATATACATCTATACTTTTAGTTAAGTAACATTTAATTGTAGAAGTATATTTAGATTGCTGTAGTGGTATTTTACAAAGGTAAACTGTCTGAGTACTTCTTTGACTGCTGGGGTTTGAAAACCAGGGGCCCTATTCATAGAGCTTCCTTGTGCAAAGAGTCGCTGCTTGCAATTAAGACTAGATCCTGGTAAGTATACAAGTTATTCACAAAGCATCTTAGCCCTTAAGAGAGCTTCTAAGGTGAAGAACTGTTAGAAGTAGGAAGGAGGACCGTCAAGAGGCTTAAGAGTTTCTTTAGCAAAGGAGAAAATTGCATACAAAGAGGTAGAAGAAATATTCTCCAAACGCTGACATAGTAAATAAACATAAGTAAATAAATATAACAACTATCAGCATTTGAATACTGCGTGAGTAGTAAACATTTGTAGGCTTGTAAGGCATACAATTTATTCAACAGACATATTCATTAAATAAAATAGTATTCAAATTAAAATATTATTCATAATTACATAAGGGTAGTCATAATGTCTTAATAGTGACCAAATTATATTGATTTAACTGTCCATACAATGCCCTTTATCACTAACAGTTATATCTGTTTTTTGATCAACCAATCACAGCATTTAAAAGAGTGCATCATACCTAGCAATGGGGTCAGCCAGCCACCCCCCCCACCCCCCCCACTAAGATAAAAGTTTCTGTGCCCTCCTTGCTAGAAATTTTAAGGCTGAGTTAGAAGGTCTCAGAGTATTCTCAGAGTGTTTGTACCTCTTGGCTGAGATGCAGCTGAGCTACAGCATCTGCCAGAAAAAGCTTCTTTCAACAAGCCTAAAGTTTCCTTAAGAGAACTCTAATTAGCCAAACACCACACCTGTATGAGCTGGAACGCTCTATGAAAGCAGGATGTTTAATCAACTAACTTCAGCTATCAGAAAAGTGCTTTGGCGAGGAGTGATGGCAGGAGCATCTTCAGCCAACAAAGAGAGCATGCCAATATAGTATTTTATCTGCAGAATTTTCTGCTATTGTGATATGGAGAACAGCTGTGAATGTTGTGGATTCTGATGTTTAGTAAATCACGCTGGAGGTAAATAAAGAACAGTTTTTTTCTGGACTGCTGATTACACTCCCGAAATCATCAATCACTGCACCACTATACCAAGTATTGCACAGACATGCAGGCACACGAGGCGCATGCACGTGTACATACATCAGTCAGTTGGATAGCTGCTTGGCAGTGACAAAATACCATCAAGATACAACTCATTAGCAGCACAAACTTACTAAAGCATCTCACATATTTGCTTGTACGCGCTTTCTCACACCAACACAGACACACACAAACACACACACACACATTTTGTGGTTGATGAGATGATGCGAGCTAACCAAGGTAGATGAAGACAGATGAGACAAGATGATTCAGAAAGCAAAGGAGGGAAAATTTAACACAGATGCATAAAGAAAGGGAGACATGAGGGAGGTGAACAAGAAGCTAAATGTGTGTCTGTCCTGGGTCAGCAGTGCCTACATAGTATAGTAATATCTATGCTCTATTGTGTGTGTGTATATTGTTCGGAGTGTTTGATGACTTCTACGTCCTCAACAGCTGTATTGTTTTGGCAGCTGAAAATTCCTCATCAATTAAATCCATCCATGATGCACCACAAAATTTGTGTCATCATTTAACTGCAGGAATGTTGGTGAATATGTATGACTTTTTAAATGCATGTACATGCACGCCACGGCTGACTGAATAAATAAACTGACAGCTTGAAGACAAATTAATTAACCAGAGAAAGGCTGCTTACATCGTTCTCTTCAGGACAAAGAGATACTGAGATACTGAGGGAGGTGAAGGGAGAGAGCATGGTGAGAGGCAGTTTGAGGGAGTAAAATAGGCATGCAAAGTGCTGTTAATTGCTTTGTTACTGAGTGAGAGAGAGGGAAGAGGAGGAGGATGGAGAGACAATGTGAAAGAAGCGAGGGGGGTGGATAGAGGAGGCACAGTGCACTGCACAGCACTGATTATTGCTTTGAAACAGAGATGGGAGAAACAGGGGAGGGAGTGAAGGAAAGCAGTAAACAGACTGAGGTTAGAGAGGTATGGAAGTATCCGAGGCAGTGCTCCACTTGGTTACAAACGTAGTGAGAAAGTTAAACAGACGGAAGGGGGGAGAGAGACAGAGATGAGAAAGGACAGACAAGCACAAGGCGACAGACATAAAAGAATTTGGAAACGAGGAGGAGTTTGTCTGCATGTGTAGAATGCATAATACATGTACCAGGGTCAGCTCAGGATAGAGTAGAAATATAATCACGTGTGTGTGTGGGAGACATCCTGTATCCCGATCTCGGTCTCGAGTGAGGCTAATTAAAATTCCATGAATAAGCTGGCATACTTGAAAACATCTTGCTTCTGAGTAATGACCTTGTCTTTCTCTGACTTTTTTTCTGGGTAGTGTACGCTCACTAATTCATATTCTGTCAATAAACTGGACTGTGTCCAAATGATGGGACACTTTCTCTGGGAACCTGACATATTATCAAACTTTGATGCTGTAGAAAAATATTTGCTCGCTCCAGAGGATGGACATTAACCTGTTGCATTCAGCTGTGGGTTACATGTGTATATGGAGAGCAGCAGCGAAGTAGGTTTTCCCTTTCAAAGCACAAGTCACACATCACACTCAACATCACAGCATGCCCTAATGGCTCTGTTGCTGTGCTGCTTTATGGGCTATTACAGAAAATTCCTCTTCTGCGACAGATTTCTCACTGTATGATTGCTAATTATTGCTGTAGAAACAATGAGCCTCAAAGAGAAACCCTTTGAATAGGCACCCTGAGGAACTTAGAGCACCATGACCTGATGTTTACTGTCATCTCTTTGCTTAACAAAAACACTGCAGCTTCTCTGCAAATGTGACAACATGTTGTCTGTTTAGCAACTCATCCGTGAAATGTAGGTGCCACAAAACACAACTAAGCTCACCTAGAAGGAGCATTGACTTTTTCTCTGCACCAGCTGAAGATCTTGTTTTTGATGACCAGTAGTTGAACTTCTCACCTTGCTGCGGTCATGTAGAAATGTACTCCATGGTGTGTCAGGACACTCTGATGTCACTGCTGGGTGGGGTTACAGGTGTAACAGGAGACCCCTCTGACCACACCGGGAGAGTGCAGTGCAACACTGCTTGTATTAAATTAAACAGTTTAAAATTTTAAAGGTGGACTTTTCCTCCAAAATGCACAAATGATTTTAATGGTAAAGCGTGGATTATGAGAAGCGCATTAAATAGTGTCATTTGCAGGTAGCCTCCATTATCTCCAGGAGCAAATATGTACAACTGAACTGAGACAGGAAGCTACATTAGAGCAGAATACGAGGAGGATTTGGTGTAGATATTTAGACACCATACAGTAACAAACAGCTTACATTGTTAATAGTATCTTCCACTATGGCAGCAGAAGCCCTGTTGTGTGAATATGGTTTAAACAAAATTAGCAGCACATTTGCTGGTTCTGATGGAAATGAGCTATCAGATCTTGTTAGTACAGCCGAGTCAGTTTTCCCAGTTGCATTTCTCTACATAACTAAGCTGCCAACTTCACATCAGTTTTAATTCCTTTAGCCTGCTTCATGTTCCTTTGATTTTAAAAAGCAGTTTTACAACCAGATGCTTAAATATATTTTACACTCTGCACCCATCACTGTGGGAGGCAGAGGTGACGGTTAGCGAAGGTGGGATGGGCTTCATCTTGTTCACAGCACCATGAAAATGACACTGAGCAGAACACATTTGACCACAGAAAACGCAAAGGGGAATAATTATGCGTACTATAAATCCATCCCTCCACTTATCAGTAGACCTCCTGAGAAGATATGGTGGTCCGGAGTGTCGAGGAGCAGGATTGTGACTGAAAGATCTCTGACAGAATGTGGCAGAAAGTGGGTTGGGAAAGCAAAGGTCTATTTATTCAAGCAGATGGGTTTAAAAGGATCAGATAAATCTGCTGATCCTCCTTCCGCTTATCATTATCTCAACTGTTCATTTTATGGATCAGAAATGTTTAAACAGAGCATCAGATTTAATTGACCACGCTGGCCTCTATTCTTCTCTCTTCCTGCCCACCATTCCTGACATGCACAGTGTGTATGCCACACAAATCTTTGCACTGCTGTTAACTTCAATTTTAATAAATTTGCGATATAAATATAACTTGCGTGAACTCCCTCCTCCTCACTTTCCTTGAGACATTTTATGACACCGTGTTCCTCTCATATTTGGCTGTGTACGTTATCACCGAGCAGAATGCGTCAGCCTTTCTGACTTAGGGCAGTAATTAGTGATGCACTCCGTCATTTATTGATTTGTGGATTGATTTTTCCCCTTGTGCAAAACAGGAGACTCTCTCGGAAAAACAGAAGAAATAACCTTTGAGCAAGACCAGTGATGTAAGAGATGTGTCTCATTAACAATTACATACTGCAATAAAAGCTTTATGTGAATATTTGAAGGAGTTTCTTCTAACAAATTGTTTCCAACCTGTTCTTTGATTGGTTTGACTAAATTAAACTGCTATGCCTAAACAAAGCCTCTCCTTTATGAGACCTATAATACTTCTGAAACAAACAACTGCTGTCTGGTGCCACTGTTGACGTTGACAGGCTGGTGTTCATGTGACTTACCGGTGTCAAGCTTGGTCCCCTTGGCGCAGGCCACGATGGCTCCCATGCTGGGCTGAGAGGTCATCCCGGCCATAGAGTCGACCTGGAAAGTGACAAACAACATGAATACTGTTTGACTAAAAAGCCTTAATTATTGTAAATTGTGATATGCGGGTCGACACCTTAGTGGATCAAATTAACAAACCAATCAGCCACAATATTAAACCACTGACCAATTATCTGGGTAAATTGACTAACTGGATTGCAGTCCCTCTAAACATCTGGCATAAAGAACTAAAAGACCCCAAAATGCATGATTATGTTGGCTAGCATTCAGAATTCAAATGATTGGATGGCAGATTTAAACACTTATGCAAATATGGGCATCACTTCATACTGTTTAATATCCTCAAATAAAGGTTGAGATACCTTTCAACAACTCACTTAAACTTACAATTCAGGCAAATATGAATTCTTCAGATATCTTCAATTGAGACATTACATTGACAATAATATTAAAACTATTGGAGAGAAAGGAATGAGTCTGATTAGGATATTCTTCAATGTATATAAAGGTCTGTTTAAACATATGTAGGACACAGTCTGCCACCTCAACTTCAGACCTGTGAAGGGAATTTACTTTGATTTTAAGGTTCTTAATAACTCCTAGAATTAAAAAGTCACAAAGTGACAAACCTGAACGTGCCCAATGTCTGCTGGTCATTTTTCTTTCTGGGTAGATGTGATAACCAAAATCAGATCAATAATTAGCTCGAAACTTGATTTTAATTTCAGCGTTATATATTTGGGAAACCTGCCCACTAGGCTGAAAAAGCAGGACAGATATTTATTACAAATACAACTACCAAGTCGTAAAAAAGCAATAATCGGGAAATGGCTGAGTAAAGAGTCCAACAATTTCTGAATGGATAGAAGTCCATATATTATGGAACCTTTGACTTTGCCACAAAAAATGTCAAAAATACTGGAAATGTTATTTGACATATGATTTGATATTATATGAATCACATATACACAATTTGATGTTATTTTTTTAAATATTTTTATTTCAAGTTTTTTTTTATTTAAGTGATTTACTTACTTTATATTTGTTTTGCTTGGAGGACTTCCTTTCTTCTGCATTAACGTCAACAGAATTGACTTACGAATGTCTTTACATGACTCTGTGTCATAATCATAATTCTCAAAGATTTCTACGATTTTAAAAGACATTCATGGATATAAAGGACTGACAGACCTTGATACAGCAATGTAACCCAGCTTCTTTTCATTTCCACTTCAATATGATGTCAAGCATTTCACCTAACCCTGTCTCCTGGTCTGTGTTTTGTTTTTTGTTTTTAATAAGTTAGGCCTAATTAAAAAAGTGAATATTATTCATTACTTGTTACAATGAAATGTTCTGCTGGGAAACCTCGGGTCCTGGAAATCATATGGACTTAACTCTGACACATAACACCCACCTAAACACCACTGCATCCAAGTGATGGCTGACTCACCACAACTAATGTTGTGGCTGATCAGTGTATATATGACAAAGGCATGTGCATGCAAGTTTAATATGATTTATGGGAAAAATGGCAATTTCCCAGCAAAAGGAATTTCACCTCCAAAAACCTTTAGGTCTTGGCTGTCTTCCCTGCCTATATTAAGTATATTTCAGCTTATGTGTTACTGTGCATAAATGATATCATGATAAAGTGGTGGACAGTCTGTTGTTTCTTTCATAAAGCATTATAAGGACCTAAACAGCAGAACGGGTAAAAACTGCAAATGCCAGCCAACAGCTTTAATGACACTGCCCATGTTGGCAGCATGCATTAGTGAACACGGTAAGGAAATACTCCTGGCTTCAGCAATTGTTCCAGCTTTGTTTCACTGGCAGACTCCAGCGACTGGTAGAAAATTCCTGTTTGTTCATGTTGTTAGGAAAACTTGTGGGTGGACCTAGTTACAGAAAGTTCTCACTTTCATTAACTTTTCCAAATAATTAGTAGATGATTGGATTGTTTTATGATAATGATGAAGATTTAAAACCTCTCAAAGGCTTTTAAAAATTATATTGTATATACACCTCAAGAATAAGACATTAAGAGGACCTTGTCTGTATGTTACATGAAGGATGTGTAGAACAAACATGATGAACACTCACAGCCACATCCACCACGTCAGCCCCAGCCTCGGCACAGGCCAGCATGGCGGCCACACCGGCTCCAGCAGTGTCATGTGTGTGCACATGAATGGGTAAATCTGGGAAACGGTCTCTCAGAGCGCTGACCAGAAGCTTGCTGGCCTCTGGCTTCAGCAGGCCGGCCATATCCTGGTAATACAGAGAGATAGAGGAGGAGACATAAGGGGGGAGGGGTAAAAGGATTCAAGGAAAAGTGTTTGTGACATCAGGAATGATTAATTAAATAAATATTTGCTAGTGATTCCATTAAGCTCTTTTACATTTTTTTACATTTCTAAAAGTCTTAAGCCTGGAATCCTGGACTGGGTATAAATTATTCCAGAAGTAACGTAGATGCTTTAATCTGGTTTTAAGTGGCTTTCTGTAACATTTAAATTTTGGATATGGAGTCCAGGACTACATTAAACAAGATTGATTTCAAACACCTGTTCTAGTTCTCATTAGTGAGTGAGTGTACACATGGCACTGGCCGGAGGCAGTTCATAAGAGCTGGAGCAGACCACAAAGTGCTGATAATTTGGTGGAATTGGATGAGTGAATAAAAGCCAAAACAAAAGCAGAAAGGACGGAAAGTAACTCAAATCTTCTTTTGCAAAATATGTTAATTACATATAAAAATGATAATTAATATCAACTAATATCTAATTTGGAACAGAAAAAGCTCAGGTTACACAGACATGATTAGAACATAAATCTTGAGTGATATTAACAGACAGAATTTAGCTGTTTAGTTGTGCTCCCTTTGGTGATCATTGCACTCCATGAAGTTATAATACATGCTCATTTCCTTTTAAAAGTTAACCTCATTAGTTGTGCAAGCCTTTTATGAGATTGCCACCGCTGTGTGCGATGGCTCACACTGAGTTTATCATCTCCCGTTTGAAAATATTCTGTCACGCTTGAATAAAGAAATTAATTCAGTTTGAGTATTATCAGTCTATTCATTTAGATAAGAGGCTCAAGTATACAAGTTATTTCAATTGGAGCGAGTGGAAAAACACGTGAGAGGGTTTTTGTTTATTAATAAATAAAATGCTAATCGAAATGCATGTATGTGTTCCGTGTGTAAAAGGGTTTTACTTCATCATGACACCTGGGTGAAGTTGGTTATTGAAAAACTCAAGATTATATTTAACAAATGTGACGATACTAACAGGAATAGAAAAGGATAAGTGGTAGCTGAAACATGTTCAAAGCAGTGTAAAAGTGGCAAACTCACACACTGCAGCTTACTTACACATTACAAAATGGTAATTGTGTGTTAACTGTAAATGGTGTTATAAGCAAATACAAGAAAGTTGTATTGTAATGCTACTCACAGTGCACACAGCATTGATGGTGCAGGCCCTGATTATGATGTCATGCATGCAAACATATGCATACATATGTAATAGAGTGTGTACACAAGCCTCAGTGAAAAAAGTACTTGCTTAGATTCTTTCCAGCTGGTTTTATGTTATTCTGGTGGCAGACTGGCAGGGATTTCCATACAGAAACAAACAATAAGTGCCAGAACATCTAGATTATCACACGAAATGAAAAAGTTGGCTTATTGTAGAACTAAGCAGCAGTAAACAACTCTAGACCCTTAGGCCTGTTTTTATTGCCTCACCTTGATGCAGAGGATGTGGGTGCCAGCTTTGACAAGCTCATCTGCCAGTTTCAGATAGTAGTCCAGGGAGTACTTCTGCCTCATCGGGTCTGAGACATCGCCTGTGTATGAGATGGCGGCCTCCACTACGCCGCCTGCTGCTCCAGCAGCCTCCATGCCCAGCAGCATGTTTGGTACGTAGTTCAGAGAATCAAACACACGGAAGATGTCCATGCCATTCTCCTTGGCCACCTCGCAGAACCTGGTGGAGGGAAATTTAAAAAAAAAAGATCCACATTTAAACCAGAGACAGAAATAGGTGGAAGAAGACTGTCAAGACTTACTGTGAACTGCAGTGCGATCACACAATCGCTCTCACACATAATGAGTTTGTCTTCATGCACAGTGTAACCCAGATAATAGCGCGCATCCGGGTTGGAATAAGCTGTTTATATCCGCCTCCATATCACCTCGCAGTACCTGTGTAAATACAATATTCTCACTATTTCCATGAAAAGTGAGCTTACACGGCCTGCAGGAGCCCACAATAACTGAGAGAAATGTATACCCGCCTCATTATCCAAGCTGCTAGTGGTAAATCCCTCCTATTATTGCCTTGTCCCCGCTATCTTAATCAGGTTTTTCATAACTGCGGTGAGTGCTTACTGTGTCACTGTGAATGCAATATTTGCACACACTGAGAGCATTTGTTTGGGCAAATAAACAGACTCACTTAATGTGGTGCCATGAGAGGATTACTAGTCCAATGTCTACGTGTCCAGTATTTATTTAGCCCTACAATGCATACAAATGCCATCTAGTGGACATTGTTTGGCACCAAATCAAAAACACTATACCATCCTACATGTCTTACTCACAGCTGATGTAATCATTACTCATCAGAATCACAAAGTTCCTTCGTTATACAAGATCTAGTTAACGATCATTTTACACTTTCAATCCATCAGGCGCATTTTAAAATTGTACATCTTTCTCGCTGCAGAGTGTACTCTACTGTGACCCTACATGCACTTTAAATCACGTAAATTAAATGACATTACACTTTGATTTGATTTAGTTAATGAAGACATTTAGGCCACTTGGCTGCGGGCTGCTGTGTAGACAAGGGGTGAGAGAGTGACAGAGTGAAGGGAGGAGGTGGGGGGAGCCGGGCAAACAGATCAAAGTCATTCATCACAATCATGTGCAAATTTTCAATGGCACTCCTCCTATGGGACACCAAGAGTGAGAGGGGTGGGGAGGAGCAGTCAGGATACATGGACAGATGAATGGGGGCATAAAAAGGGAGTCATAAGAGTGGGGGATAAATAATAAATACATGATAAGAGAGGAGGAATGTGAGGGGGGCAAAACAACATGGAGGATAGGGGAGGTCTGCATGTGTGTGATTCAATAGGAAGGAGGGAGGAGGGGACAGCTGCATTAGTCATACAGCCACTACTAATTTATTTAAGGTGAGGGGAATTACACTACGCGTGCGTGCGTGCATCCTTGTCTGTGTTTGTGTGTAGAACTGCATACAGGTTGGTCTGCATGCTTATGAGTCATCTGCATCATCGAGGCAACTTGTGAATCCATTTGGAGAAGTAGGCCTGTGTATGCATGTGTGTAGGCATAGCAGTATTTATGGCTGTAAATGCATTACTGGCTACATCTGTATCAATGATGTGTGTGTGTGTGTGTGTGTGTGCGTTTGTGAAATGTGTGTAAATCACTGAGCATAGCGGGAGGCAACAGGAAAGCATCAAACAAACTGACCTGACCCAAATGTGCGTCAGTTTATTTGTGAGGAGCTACCATACAGTGTATCCATTTAGATATATTTAGAGAGAAAGCTGCTGTATCTGAAAGCATCAAACTACAAATAAATAGAGACCAATGCTTAGAACATAAGGGAAATTTTCACTGCTAAATCTATTGTTTTCTTTGTTATAATCATGTTGTAAATAAATACAAAATTAATCATATATAAATATTATTAAAGCAAAAGCTTAAAGTTCTTCCTCTCATTTGAGCAACTTACCTGCTGAGGTAGGCCACAAGATGTGGTTGAACGCTTTGGAAACAGCAAGTTAATGCTTTTGTGTTAATGTTCAAATTTGACTGATTTTCAACCAGCTTTGTATTCTAAAAATGTGGGCAGTATTTGCAAATGAACAATCTTTAACTTCCCTCCATATTGTCTGCACCCTACTCAACAGGATATACTATGCAGTGCTGATCAAATATGCATCAAGATTTTGTTCGTGCACCGCCCTTCTCTCTCCTTAAATGTTTTCAGAAACACATTTTAGTGTGGTAACTGTTTAGCTGTAACGTTGATACGCAAGTTTGTGACAAGACTGCCATTTTGTACTTGCTTGAAAACTGGCAAGCCAAAACCAAGCACCACCCAACTCGCATCAGCTGGAGTGATTAATGGTCTGGTGCAGCACAGTGCATTGTGGTTGCTGTAGGTTTTCTACCTTTTGAGCAAAAGGGGATACTACAGTGCCTTTTCTCTGTTTTCTCTGGATATGTAGCACCAATTTCAAAGGTAGTTGTACCTTTCTACAGCATAGACAGCCCATTTTTAGGAGAACACCATCTTTCCAATGGTGAAATACTTCAAGAAAAAAAAGCATAAGGACCAAAAAATAATTTTAGGTCATTCAAAGGTGTAAATTAATGACTGATTTATTGTGTCCAACAGAAACACTAAATATAAATAAATAAAACTAGTAGGGAGCTTAGAGAGCACAGACCTCCTCCAATAGTCTACATTACTAAGATATGCAAGCACAGCCACTATGTCTGTATGCATTTACAAAATTATTACAATAATATCAACTTGGAAAAAACAGTAAGGATAATTTGGTGGATTTTCTTTTGGTGGATTATGTTTTTAATGTTTTCTTGGGAGTAAATACTATTAATGTTAATGCAGAATGCTATTGGCTTTATTGTAATTGAGGTCTCTAACTCTAAGTGTATTTCCAGGTTAAAATAAATATTATATACCTTAATTATTCTTGATGGTAATTTCAATAATATCTGGGGAAAGAAAATCAAGAAAATCTTCTGAAATTGATGCTCGTCAACAATTCAGTAAAAAACATTTTCAACACAGTAAATAAAGCCAAATGGGAAAACATTGCTTCACTGTTATGTAGTTAAGTATTGACTGTATTCTACATACTGAACACTACATTTACAGTCTGTAGTATTCAATCCATGCATACAGTACATTAGGTATATTAAGCTTCTGTGTGTATAGCCCTATAGTTACAGTCTGGATTTGTGTGTGCCAGCCATCGACTATCGACTATAAAAACATGGACGACATGAGAGCTCCCCAAAAGTGAAGCGAAAACTTCTTGATCGCCTCCTGGTGGCTGGCTGCAGTATAGGTCATAAACTCCTCCCCCTCAATGTTATCAGGTAGGACATGGGCCAAAGTAAAAACTCAAATTACTCATCAAACAAATTTACCAAAGATGGTTTATGTCATTTTAGGTAGTTCTTATCATGCTGATGTTTGTCAGTGTGTGGATTTGTATTTGCATCCTCCAGCAAATACAAAAGAATGTGTGCATATCAAGCGGTAACCTCCAGGGCTGAAAAACAAAGCCAACGCAGAAGTGTCCAAAACTGCAGTTCCTTGAATGGCCACTTAAGGCTGGCTCCAAAAGCGAGTCAATCCCCACAGACCCCCCCATATTAAAATGTCCAACTCATTTACTATGTGGTGTGTAAAAGGGCTGAAGTGCATAAAGGCCTTTTATTTAGATAACAAATTTCTATCTTTTGGTCAGTTAAGCTTAATGTACAATCTACCAATTTTTTGAGTCCACTTGTGACAGACAAACTTTTGGAATTGCTTTCTCGCCAGAGAGCTAGAAGCTTCTCGTCTCTAATTATTCTTTAGCTGACAACTGTGTGAAGAAGGCCTGGAAAAAGGAAATCAATGCTGTGATACCTAATCAAATATGGATGATTGCACTTTCTCTCATCCATAGTTGTTCAATAAACAGTAGACACAGTTTAATTCAGTTCAAAGTGATTCACCATTTCATTATTCTTCTGTCGTGTTACATAAATGTTTCTCCCTTTGTATCTGTGATAAATGTAAATCCAATGATGGTACACAATTGTGCTTTAAAAAAAAATTGGCCATTAATTTACTAATTCTGATCAAGATTTTTTTGGTTGTTCAGAGGACTCTTTAAATCAGCCTTTACACATTGAAACAGTTCTCAAGGACTGGAAGACACCAACTCCACCGTGTTTTAGAAAATGGCTGCTTTGGTTATTTACATGGAGAAACTGCGATTTAATAATTAAAATTTTCCACCTCTTTGTCCATTTTTGGATTTGCAAAGTTAGGTGGAGTCAGGCAGTGCCATAACAGCGACAGCCGGAGCCGCCACACTGAGCTTCAAAATGACTCTGTAGAAACCTATGTCCATGTTGTCACAATCCATGGTGCATATTCACAGTAAGACTGTGGATGGCACGCCTATTAGCTCTTAAACATTTGAATGTTTAATCACCAAATTCAATTATAGAAAAGTGGAGTGATAAAATGTGGGTGTGTGCGTGTGGGAGTGACTCACTTAAATACAGCATTGTCAGGGTAGTTGGTGTAGCCCACGGCGTTGGCCCCTCTCAGTAGCATCTGGAAAGGGACGTTTGGGATCAAAGCTCTCAGCTCCTGGAGTCTCTTCCAGGGACACTCAGACAGGAAGCGCATGGCCACATCAAAGGTAGCACCTACACACACACACAGAGACACACGCACGCACACACACACAGTAGGGTGGCAGTTTATTTCAGCTGTTATCTCGTCTCATCCGTCATCCCAACTTTGATCTCAATTTTGGACTCAAAAAGTAATTTTTCAAACTTGTCCCAGACACACATACATAATACACACTAATGGATGCTGAAATAAAATATCTGATGATACTTGCACATTCATTGTTCATTCTAACACTTCCATCATTTCATTCTGAAGTCCCTTAAAAATATAAGAAATGTTTCAGAGGAAGTGGAAAAAAAAAAGAGAGATAGCATCTCTCATTTCCCTTTCGGGGAGAGTAGATTAGCGAATCTCATACCCGTTTATCATATCAGCCAGAAATATTGAAGCCTCCAGTGGTTTTCTGCTGATCCAACAGTGCCATCATTAAATTTCATTTTCGTACGTACGTACATTTGGACAAGGAGAGAATACAAAGCACAACTGCTTGTTCCCTTCTCTGCTCTAGGAGGAGGAGGCATGCCCTGGAAAAACCCTCATCTTTTTCCATTTTTTATTCCCCCCTTCAATTTGGATTTAAGCCTACATCAGCATCTCTTAAACTACTGGTTTGGATCGGAAATTAATCCCAGCAGTCCTATCTGACGTTAAACATTTTAGCAATAATTAAGGTTTTATAGCAAGTGAGATACCAAACCATGAGGCTGAGTGAGGAATTCATCTGGGACTGTAAAATTTAGTCTAATAATTTGATAACAGGAATAAAGACTGACAGCTGAGCTCCCATATCAGAACATTAGGCATGGGCACAGCTGAGCGTGCCTCCTTTTGGAAAGATAGTGAGCCTCCAATCTGTCATGAAGATGAGTTGAAATAAATCAGAGAGAAAAATGGAAACGAGCCCATTACGTAACATCTACAACTGCCAGAATGTATTCAACACCTCATGTAACGTTTAAAGGAAGTAGAGAGAAAAATTTAACATCTTCTGGAGATATGCTAGGTAATAATTAATAATTAAACAGTTTGTATGGTCTCATATTGGCATATCTTTACTTCTTTTAACTGTCCCCTGATGTGGAAAAATGAAGTTGTATAAAATAAGCTTCTATCTCAAGCTCTTGAGCCATTAAGGAAAGACCATGATGAATAAAAATGACTAATATCTATAATTTGAATCGTTCGGCTACATAAACACACACATCTCTGCGTTCATCAGCATTTTTTGCTTAAGTGTGCAACTATGGGCCTGATGCATCAGACAGTTTATCCTGCCAGATCAATTTTTATGTCAACTGTGATTCCACTTTATTGCTCTGAATTGGTTGATTTGCCGTTGTGCTGGTCAGATTTTCATGCTTGTGTGCCGACAGCCTGTAGCGAGAAACAGCTCACATTCTTTAAAACATGCACAAGTACTCTGAAACATTGATTATACCACTGCAGGGTAGCACAAGACGTGCACACAGAAGTGAACGTGTACAGTAATTAAGAGTCTAGCGCTTTACCATCTGTTAAATGTGACAATTGTCAAACAGATATGGGGAACCATATAGATATATTATGTGACCCAATTCATATTACTGTATCTTCCATGGTGAAGGAGAAACGCTATATCAGGAAGGGACTTAATCCTCAAAGGGCTTTCACAGACTTAATCTCTTCAATGATTCATTCTGCCTCTAAGCAGCTGAAACATGTGAAAGCAATATTCCTATCTAAGATCCCTCTGTGTAAAAAAAGATTCTTGCATAGGGACAATGTGTCAGGGTAACGGGCGTTCAATACTCACGCGGTCACCTCCCTTTAGTGATTTATTTTGGTTCCAAGTGAATCGAACACAGAAGAGTGTAATATTCTCTATCCCTGATCACTTTGTAATAAAAGTGCATTGTAATCATTAATCATTTATGAGGAACTGTTTTAAGGTACAGTTACGAGCGTCTCTGTGGGACAGTGTGTGCTAGAGCTGAACTTTTTACCGCAGCATAGTCTAATTTGTGTTTCACAAACAAAATCAATATCAGGCGAGAGCACAGCTGCGTACTAGTGGATGAGTGAACTCGAGTGAAGGAGTGAGCTGAATGAAGGATGGGAAGCAAACGGTCTGATATTCACACAATATCCTGAGATGCAATGTAAAAGATTATAAAATTCTCTTGTTAAGAGATGAAGTGATTTTACACATGAAGTTTACTCTTTAAAAAAATGAGTCTTACTCATCCTGTAAAACACTTGTATGATGTCATATGTGGCTCTGAAGGAACATCATTAAGTCCCCTGATGATGATGTGATCCACTGGGTTTGACTGAGACTTTAAATTTAGAACAAAAACAAAGTACAGGGCAAAGGTTTGAAATATGTGGGGATTTAGCAGGGGTGACATTAAATTAAATATAAACATTAAAGTCAAGGATAAAGCTGTATATTGAACTTTCCAGAACATTTAAAGGACTTGTGACACCTATGTCACTGTGGGTCCTTATGGGTTAAATTTACTCATGTTACTGTAATTAAGTAGTTTTTTGCTTTTAAATTTTTGTTTCTTGTTTTTAAATCAGTAATTTTACTTTTGTTTAAGTACTTTTTTTGACAAGTACTGTACTACGTTACATTTCCTGTTGCATCCATTACAAAGTAAAAACAATTAATGCACTAAAATTAAAGTTAGCATTACTGTATGTCGACATAGTTTGAAAAATGCAGCATCTCCCCTAATCATTCAGTGATTTAATGCACCATCTGGCAGCACGTTAGGTCAACCAAATCAAACACTTTTATGTGACTAACAGGTGATGCCGCTTTGGCAAAATACTAAATGCTAAAATGTTCAGTGCATCCTCCAGCAGTGATTTCTACATTTGATACACTGATGAGGAACTTCTACCTTCAGTGAGGTGTGTTAGAACCTGGTCTGGAAATTTTTATAACTTTAGGGGCAAGGCCACTGGGCCTGCAGTGGGGCCATTTTTTTTTCAACCATGTTGAAAAACATGGTTTTGATCAGTTAATTAAATTAATTTCTAAAAGCATTAATGCCCTTTTTTATTGAACACTGTAACACTTCTAGAGAAATAAAAACACAGTTCTTATAATATGGATAATTTATTTGTAATTCATATTTCGGAATAGGTAATGATCACATGAGTACAATCACTGAAGCCTCAGTCAGGGCACCAAAATGTGCTATTAAGGCTATATTAGAAGGACTGCAGCCACACAAAGTGAGATGGCTCACTCTTTACTTCCATCATTAGTGCAGGAATAAATGACATGTTTAATACAGAATGGATATTCATTAAAACTTCTTAAACAAGTTTTAATGTCTTGTGGGTTCAGTCCGGTTGCGTTTCACTTCAGTTAACCCCCTCACACACACACACACCTGTGTTCTCTGACTGCACACATACACCGACTTACCCCGCCCCTCCTCTTTCTGTTTCTCTCTCCCTGTGTCTGTTCTGTTGACGTTCTTCCTCAGCAGATGTTTCATAAAGTCCCCCAAAAAACAACTTGCGTTTTGGATTTTTTTCACCTGCGATTCCATTTTCACAGCAGCAGGTGAGCCTTGTGTGAAGGAGGCTCGTTGTTAGTCACATAGCCTGTATCAGAATAATCGAAGCGAACGTGGTAGCCTACAGAATGACATCGCACCAACCAGGTGCACTTAAAAGCTTTAGGCTAAATAATGGCACAAGTAGGCTTACAAATACAGTTATACAGTAATACAATTACGTTACTGTTGACCAGACCTTGTCATGTAGACTTTAAAGGGCAGAGATGCAGAGATCAGGGCACGAAGGCCACAGTGGCCGATGGGCACACAGTTTTCAGAAGGGCATTGAGGCCAGATAGAGGGGCAACAACAGCCATGGCCACTGGTTAAATTCCTGCCCTGGTAAAAACTTTCTGCTCTTTCTAATTATTTCTGTCAAAACTGTTACAGCAGAGCCTCTTTTCAGCTCAAAATGTTTGAAACATGTTTGGGACAGGCTGAGTGGACTGGTTATTATATGCACTGAGGATGATCGAGCCACTAGGGGGCTCTCAGTCAAAACAAAATATGTAAGGGTGGGGTGCAGGTGTGGGTGGGGACAAGTCATGAATGTATCGTTTAGAACCTGGACACTGCAGTTCAAGGCTGGATTACAAAGCTTCTGAAAGGGATACGATCGCACAGCAGCCCTCGGTGGAACAGCACAATGGTTAGCATCTGGGCAAAGAACTATGTATCTCACATGCAATGTTCACAGATGTTTAACAATATTAACTTAACATTATGTTGTATCTTTGACATCTTTGACCCCAGATTTAACTTTTATAGGGTTCAGTATGTCACATTTTTCTCCAAGTCCTGTTTAATGATTGGCAGTTTAGGAAAAGCTCCACTGCAGGGCAGTTTATTTCAGATGCTACTTTAGACATAACATTTATTTGTCACTTTGTTGCTGAGTTTACTTGCCGCAGACAAGCGTTAATGTCAATCCCCGAGTAGTTTCAGCTTCCCGGACGCTCTTCAGCAGACACAGGGTGTCAGGAGAGGCTGCAAGCTCAGCTGCCACTAATGTTAACTCAGTTTATTTCTAGGTGCTCAGCCTATTTATAGGTTAGGATTCGTTCAGTGTTCTCCCTTTAAAAAGTTTTTAACAAAAACCTAATAATTAGCAGCAGTCTTGTCATCTCCAAAACAAACTGACCCAGTAATCAAAACCAGTAAAACACTGAATAAAGCACTTTTAAGTTAAAAACCAGGGTCTCTCCAAAGCAATCTGGCTCTCCCAGAAATTATAGTGAAAGGCACCGTTACCTTGAATAAAATGACAGATTTCTCTGGTTTGAACATTGTTGGAAACATTTGGGCTATTGCAAGTACACAACTCAACAGAATATATAACAAATCATGTCATTTGTCAATGTCATTTTTAGACATTTTAATGTGGAAATGTTACACATTATATATTTAACAGTGGCAGTATACCCACTTGCACCACTCCGTCAAAACAGATGTTACAAAGTGCTTTACAGAAGGAATAAAATGGGAAGAGGGAGATAAAAAATGTCTCATAACTCATAAAGAACAAGACTAGGTGAAACCTAGTATATGGCTGGTCCGCCATTATACTTAACAGTAATGTTGTCAGGACACCAAAATTTTGACTTTGATACCAATACCCAGTTTAGTATCAT
>JBBPCS010000133.1:9757-22244 GCA_037974645.1 Hollardia meadi
GTGTGTGTGTGTGTGTGTGTGTGTGTGTGTGTGTGTGTGTGTGTGTGTGTGTGTGTGTGTGTGTGTGTGTGAGGGTACACTTCCAGCTGAGCCACTCTGCTTTTAAAGCTAGCAGCCAAATGCTTCTCATATGGAGAGGGGCTCTAAAAAAAAACCCTTCTCATTTTTAACTTAAGTATCTCAATGTTTGCCTGCTGGGCCTGATCTTCCTATTGGCTCAATATTTTGGCCCCTGTTGTACCCTAAAGTAAACCATTTTGTACACTCTCCCCCCTCCTTCCTCTTAGCATTTATCCCCCCCTTCACCCCCTCTCATCACACACAATTCACATACAGTACACTTATTTTGGATCCCAGTGGGTGTGTGGGCGATTTAAACGTCCTGACTCAGAGATTTAAAATGTCATTTAAAACTCATTCAATGCTGTTAGGCCTGTTTTATTTTCCCAGTGTTAGACTACAAGGTCAGTTTGCACCAACAGCTGATGAGCGATCAATAGGAGATTTGAATTTAAAGAGCCGTGGCCCCGGGGGCGGTCAGTTGCCGGTGCATGGTGTTGCGTGTGCATGTTGGGGGGGGGGCTAAGCCCAGAGGCTCAACAGAGACCTATATCCTTCCACAGGCCTTCCACCCCCACCCTCCACCCTACCTCCCCAAGCTTGGTTAACTCTCAAGACCATGATTAATTCATGGTGGATTACAGTCTGGAGGCAGGGGAGAAAACTGGGATTGCATACGGTCCTAACTGCACACGCAGGGTTTGGGAGATAAAGGTTCCCCGTGATTCATGCCACAATCCCAACGCCTGACTCGTTTCCCTTTAAGTATGCATTTTTTTTTCTTTTTATCCTTCCTGCAAAAGATCACGCCTCAGTGTTTGGGCTTCTTGATTGTTATTATGACTATGTTCGCTGAAATAAGTTAGGAGAGGTCCCTCCCAGCTGTCAGACCGCACCACGAACAGTAAGCCGCAGGGAATAATAATGTAGGAGCAGGCTAATAAAAGCATAACAAGCAGGAGAGCTGCGGTCATGGCAATTTCATCATTGTCCTTCACAGTTGCACAGCTAACTGCTTATGATTAGTTGACGACCTCAAGTAACTGAACGGAAGATTCTGAGGCCAGAGCCAAAGCGTTTGGAGGAAGACGTGTCATAAGTTGTGGATTCACTCCCCCTTGTGTCGACTGTAGCGAGCCAATACACTGAACGCCTTCACAGCTGAGAGAAAAGTGAAATCAGCAGAAAAGTTCCGTTGTTGTTCAAACCCTTGTTCTATTTGTCTACGAATGCTGTGGCCTGCAGGAAAAAAGAGAAAACCCTTTGTTGACAGTTTTAAGATTAGGATCACAAATTCATAATGCAAAGCGTAACTCCAGTTCTCATTCTGACTCCTTTTTTTCTCTTTGTGCGTCTTTTCATCACTTTTTTTCCCCCGCTAACTGCTGTTTCAGTTTCACTCAATGCTTCTGAAAGACATTAATGAGAATTAAGAAATGTTTACCTGTCATCGTGTCTGCAAAGGCCAATTATTTCACACTTGCGTAGACAAAAAGCATTCATTATGAAAGGAGTGACAGTGGCCTGTCTGATAAGTACCTTACAGAGAGCTCTGTGATGTAGGGCTGCGCTGACACAGTGCGATACATAATATGCATAATACACTGTAATGTAAGGGTATACTGTAAGATAGCTGCTCCAAAGAAAATATGTTCATAAGTATATTTTCTAGTTTTATTAGAAACACATTTTTGTCAACATGTTGTATTTATACAGTGAATGGTCTAATATGCACTGGAGGTCACATAAGCTTCGGTTTATTGGAACAATAAAAGACATACCATGAGGGCTTGATATTCAAAGAGATGTAGCAGCTACTTGCTGCATATTTGACCATCAATTTTTAATAGTTTGGATTTTTCTCCTTCGAAGACACAAAAATAAAACCTGTCTAAGTATGTTATATTAACAATTTTATGAATGTATCGTCAGGAGACTAAAAAAATTAAGAAGTCAGTAACTCCTTTTTAACACTTACATTTTGTCTCAACACGTTCTGCAGATGATGGTGCAAAGCACTTTAGCAGTATTTGTGCTATTATTTTTTTTTATTATTTGGCAAATGTCTACTTTACTTATGTTTTTATTTTTTTTATTTTTCAACCTTTTTTGTAAACAACATCTCGTACAAACTAGCACAGTGAACCACAACCCCAGCAAATTTGTTTTTTTTTTATCTCCATACAATATAAATGAAATCAATACAAAAGTTTGGTTGGTTGCTTGGAACATTTTTATGTGGATCGAGAGGTTCTAAAACATGGTTTTCGAGACTTCTGGACTCCTGAATTAAATAGGTTGCGTAAACAGTTGACTGTTCTAAGTCCCATTTAGAACCCCGGTAGGAGATTTTTAGAAGGTAGACTTCATTTCATCATTTCAAGTTCACTTCCATTTTAAATAAAGGGTTTGCAATCCGGAGAGGGTTTTTACTGTTTGCCTTTTGAAGGCGGCCTTCTTCAGATTTGGTGGAAATTCTGAAACCAAGAAGAGAAAAGAAAAAGAAACAAATAGTCCAGACTGAGGAAAAATTGTCATTTCCTCTGGCCTTCAGAAACGTAGTGTCAAAAAGGTTAATTGTCAATATGGCAGAGCCTTGAGAGGCAAAGAGGTCTGAGGAGCTTCTGAATAAATACAAGGGACAAGTCTGAACGTCGCTCAGCCTTCCTACAGTGCCAGATCAGCACACAACCAACCCTCAGCCCCTTTATTCTCTCTCTGTAAAGCTATTGAAGTCTTTGACAGTAGCTAATGATGTTTTTGTGTTCGGGACATACTATAAGAGATTTCGAATGGGTTGTTTTTTACCCCACCAGTGAGTGTTGGGGGGGTTTGGTCGCTATGCCAGGCCACTGACAGGAGCCAGGAGGGGTGACAGGGTGCCGTAGGGGATCAGAGAAAGAGGGTGAATGGGGGCAGTTCAGCAGTTTTGCCCAGTTATTTGTTTTTTGTTTTTTTTTCAAGTCCAGTTTCTG
Source organism: Hollardia meadi (assembly GCA_037974645.1). Classification (NCBI taxonomy): domain Eukaryota; kingdom Metazoa; phylum Chordata; class Actinopteri; order Tetraodontiformes; family Triacanthodidae; genus Hollardia; species Hollardia meadi. Next base: position 12,793 of record JBBPCS010000133.1, read on the forward strand.
ATGCAAGGTGGGGGTGAAAGGCGAAAGAAGCAATTGAAACACCCAAACACAATACTGAAGACAATGTTTTTGAGCATACTTTTTTATGCCAAATATGCTTTCCCCACAAAGAAGATCACCAAATCAAGTGGAAAATTAAATAAATAAATATGAAAACACCAACAAAAAGTGATTCAATGGTATTGCCCTAACCCTGTCGATATCCATGTCCCTGTTCTCAACCCCAGGCCCCAACACCACCAAACCTCACCACCCTCCGTTACCGAATCTCTTGCCAGTAAAGTCCGCTCTCTCAAAAAGCTACCACACAGTGCCCTCGTTCATTTCTGAGGGCGGGTGGGACAGGTGGTTGTTGTATCCGGTGCCGTTTAGCGACAGTGAGGTAAAGGGCGGACTAGGGCCGAACACCTCGGAGGAGATGCTGTGCAGGGGGCCCGGGATGCCGGGCTCTGGGCTGGGAGAGTCCCCCGGATGGTGGGACATGATATCAGAGAAGCGCTGCACGTCGCTGGAGGGGTGGTGTCCCGGCAGGGGGTGGTCCATACTTCCAAGGGGGGTGCCCGTGGGGCCAGAGGAGGGCACGAATGGGAGATCAACTGGGGTCTGGGCCTGCGAAGACGGAGGTCCCTGAGGGAAGAAATCATAGTTCCCTCCCGGGCCGTAGTACTCGCTTTGATAATCTGCAGATCCAAGACAAGAAAAAAACAAAAAACGTTAGCTCTGAGAACAATGGCGTGCAGAAATAATTCTGAGACATTGAGGAACTCATTGAATATACATAGCTTGATTTGTATTAGAGAGGGAGAGAGACCCTCGCCGTACTACATTAGTCACAGAGCACGTTACACTTAAATCAAAACTGCAATTGGGTGGGGAGAACAACGTGGCTACAAAATTAATTAAAACTAGGGCCATTTCATCAGTGATTCTACCTACTGAGACAGTTGGGTTTTTTTATTCAGCAGAATATTATTAGACTTTTTACTTCAGCAGGAAGGACAAAGGCCCGAGCACAAATGAAGTTCTCCGAAAATTATCAGATATTTCAAAGCATTTGAAGGAAGAGTGTGGTATCAAATCACAGAGATGTAAACTAATTTCACTTAACTCACTGGTTTCCAAAATACTATAATGGAGGTGACCCAAACTGAATAATAAATCATAGATTCATTTGTTTAAAAAAAAAGGAAAGAAAAAAAAAGAGCCTTATATTGCTGAATATACAAACTTGACAGAATGTAAAGCAAGAGCAGAAAATCAGTGCACTGTGTGTATTTGTTCAAATAGATGTCACTTTAATTTTGTGTCCTAAATTTTAAGGTTTTTATTCTCTGTCTTATTTCACATTATTTTTGACATTTTGTCCCTGTTTTTACCCATCTTATTATTATCATGTTTACATTCTCTATCACTGTTTTTATGTCCACTCTATGCCTTTTTGTTGTAAAGCACCTTGAGCTGCATTTCTTGTATGAAAGGTGCTATACAAATAAAGTTTATTATTAAATAAACATGCTTTTTGTGAATAGTTCAGAAGACCTACTTAGCATAGTATCTATTTCCTTCAGGTGGCAGTGCCTTTTTTTGCAAACCTAGTCAAAATACCTAAATACAACTGCTTTATTTGTTATTGAACACCTTAGCTGATGAACTATAGATAAGATCAAACGGGACAATGTAGGACCATTATTTCATGTCAACAGAAAACAGAAAAAGAGGAAATAAGTGACAAATAGAGGAAATAAGGAAACATAGTTATAACACAAGTTAGAAATATGTTAAAGTGTCTGACTCACACTCAAAGCAGTGAGAATCATACCAAGCGTCATATAACATTGATTTTAAAAAAGGAGAAAAGACTTTGGTCGACGTGACGAAAAATACTTTTGTAACAATTAATCGCTTACCTCCATAGTAAGAGAAGGGGCCGTTGGGGATGAGCTCCCCGGGTTCTAACCGGTCCACCAGCGTCCTCATCCGCCTCGGGCTCCGGAAAAACGCGTGCCTCCGGGCGCCCAGCGCGCTCAGCTGCTTCATGCGCCTCTCTTTGGAACGTCGGTTCTGGAACCAGACCTGGACACGCACGCGCAAACACAGACACACACATACACATATATATAAATGGGTCACTTCGTGTCACTCAGCAAACATGCAGTATAAACTGCTGACGCCATTTTGATTGCACGTCAATACTCTGTGCGGGAGACGGGAAGAGAGTGAGAAATGGAGGTGACGGAGAAGAGGGCTGAGTGAGGGCCGGTGTGAAATTTTAGGCGGCACAAATGTATGAATAAATATGTAAACAAACAAACAAAATGTGGCACGTTGTGGACCTTCTTTTTTTTTTTTTTAATATGCAAATCAGCCTAACGGTGCAACCCCCCCCCCCCCCCCCCCTATACAAAATAACGTGTAATTAGGTGTCATATTTACCTTGGCACCTGCACCGCGCTGGCTTCTTATTAGAGTAAATAACCGAGCTCTCTGTATGTTGTGCGGCGCGCGTGATGAGCCGGTGCGTTAAATCCGCAATGCTCTGCGCCGGATAGGACTGCGCCCAATTACCGTTACAGGAGCGAGCGTCACATCTAACCTCCTTAATGATCTTTTAACCCTCCATTTACTCCGACCGAAGGCTGCAGCAGCGGGGGCTTAAAATCTCCAATTAATACTTAATAGGCGGGTTGTTACCAATATATTACCGGGCTGTGGGAGGTTATCATTTCCTAATCTATAGGCCAGCTTCCTTTAATTACGCTCTTCCCTTTTCCCTCGTGCTCATACATATTAGATACCCCTACTCTGCCCCCTTCACTTTATCGCCATTAATCTGCTATGTTAAACCTTTTTTTTTAAACCTTTGATCTGCCCCGCAGCCTTATCCACAGTATGAAACCTTTCCCGAAAAAATAAATCACATTTATGGAAACCTGTTAGTGAAATAAAAATGCAGAAAATCTCTACTTTCCAGTGTTTATAGTGATTCCTGATGTGCAATATTATTTCTGCTCATTAATAATTTACAGTAGCCTAATTCCCTAACAATACTTTGGAACTGCTATAATAATTTACCAAAAGGGAAAATAAAATATGTAATAATAATAATAATAATAAGAATAATAATAATAGTACAGTCGTCGTCGGTGTTGCTCTTTGTTTAACTTGGCCTAATGTAATTCAGAGTTGTGGAGAGACAGTCTGAAGACCCTTTAACAGATTTCTGTCTTTCCACTTGGCTGGAAATGCTCACAGCATGGCTAAATGTGGTCGCAAAACGTGACGGCAGCACTGTGCCAGCACTCCCAGCGCTCCCAGCAGCCCAGCGCCAGTTGGCGACTTTGCCCCGTGCGAGCGCCAAGAATCAAAAATACCCATATAAATTACCCGTTTCCAAATCAACCTCGTCCGTCGGCCAATCTTTGGCTTAATGAATTCAACGTGACCACGCAGTTTGAAAGGAAGAGGCCTCCTCTAAAGAGGGCTGAAGGATGTGAGAGGGGGAGAGGGGGGGCTGTGGCGGGGGTGGAGGGTGGGGGGGAAGGTGGAGCCTCTCTGATGGGATGAGGCCTGCACGGTCATGGCAGCCTGGCAGCCTGGCAGGGACGTTTTACCATAAAATATAAGCTGTTACATCACACCTTTTAATGGGTGCGTAACACCTTATGAAACAGAAAAGGCGCGAGCCCACCTCCTCAACCTGTGGGTGCCCCCTGAATATCATTTCCATAATAGTTCAGATCATCTCAGACAGAAACGGACGACCCCTGCTTTGATGATTAGTTATTGATGGTGAAACCTTTAATTACAATAATACACAGTTTGAGAAACATCCCAATTTACTAATAAATATGAGCCATTATTTATCATTATTTTTTCCCCGGTTAATTATTAATCCACTTGAACGCTCGGGAGCTCGCGGAGGTGCTATGTCCCTTTACCTGGATGACCCTCATGTTGAGGCCGGTCTCCTGGGCCAGCTGCTCCCTGATGTGTCTGGTGGGTTTGGGGGTGGCAGCGAACGCCGCCTTCAGCGTCTCCAGCTGCTTGGCCTTGATGGTGGTTCGCGGGCCGCGCCGCTTCCCTCCGAGGTTCTGGTCGTCGTTCTCGTTATTGACAGTCTCCTTGTCGGACAGGGCGGCTATCTCCGTGTCCTTTAGGACCACGTCGTCCTGTAGCTGGTCTTGAGAGTCCGGCGATAAACTGGGGTCGCTGCATGCCGTTACTACAGAGGTTACACATGGAAATTAGAATGAGGAGAGGCATTCTCAAAAAACACGGGAATTATTGTAGCGCTAATCTACAGTGTAGAACAAAACCCACCCTAATATAAATTAATACGTCAGCAGTGGTCAATTCAATTGGCTGAACTATGACCTCAAGGTTACGCAAAATAGCCCAACATTAATAAAAATAAAACGATGTTTTCCAAAAAGGCTTCTGCACCTTAAAACGATCAAATTGATACAGATCCGTTTTATGTGTTACACCATTAGTGTTATGTGTTTTAGAGACTTGAACATTACAAACGATAATGATGATAATTATACGGAACAATCCTATTCACATATTTACAGTAAGAGGCCCGAGTGAAGATCATAATCCTAACTGCTGTTAGAGAAAATAAAAGGCGTCAAATGAAAATATTCTACATTTGAGGACAGAATAAGCAATAGGCTCTCTTTGTGGAATTCTATTCTCTGAATGCCGTCTAAGTCCTGGTCATGGAAATGATGAAGCCACTGCGGGGCTGAACACATCACATCCATCACAATTTATCCCGCCTTGCACTCACACACACAGAGCACACACATACCTGAGAGGAGGTTGGTGTCTTTTACACTGGTGTTGCTTAGATAATCGTCTTTGCAAACGAATTTGTTCTCGTCTATGATGTAGAGCTCCTCGCCGGTGGAGAGCTGCTTATTGCACATCATGCACGTGAAGCAGTTGAGGTGAAACACTTTGCTCCGGGCTCTCCGGACCAAGTCGTTCGGAGAGATGCCCTGCGAACAGCCGCCACACTTGGTGCCGAAACGCCTGCAGAAGGGAAAGGAGCAGTTGATGATTACTGTTATGTCAAAGATAGAGTTTGCAGAAATCTTTTTTGTTTTTTTGAAGCTTTTGAATAATAATATTCAAATCCAGCCAGGTTAGGTGACAAGGGGGACATTGATCATCATTTTCAAAACACTGTTGACTCAGTAGGCTATGATTTGATGTTACTTTTTTTTTGTGGAAGAAGAAATAAAGAATTTAGAAAGACTTGAAGTCGCACTGAATATTTAATGGTTGAGTGCGGCTTTATTTATTTACTTCAGTAAATCCAGCAAATATTAAGGTCCCATTAATAAATAAAGTCCCAATAAATTATTTAAACACCTATTGGCTATTTAAATGCGCAGTTCGATGACTAAATTCGGGTAATACGCCTTAAGACTTTTCAACATAATACTTTTATATTGTAAAATATAACAATGGTGAAAAGAAGAAGATAACCTTCAGATACGATATGAGGAAAAGTCAACAGCTTCATAGACTTGGACACATTTTACAAAGGCATTTTAGGAGCTTTATGGACTTTTTTCTATTTCCATAGACACTCATGTTCACTCCACACTGTTATGTTTAGTAATAATAATAATAATAATAATAATAATAATTTAAAATTCATCTTGCGCAGGTAAAATCTACACGAGCACATTTTGACACTTTTATCTAAAAGACACTTCCGTGGTGTTGTTCATCCGCATTTCTAAAATAATAACATATCATTTACTTCCGCCAGAAGCCATTGCAGAACTATGTAGATTTGCTGAAGTGGCCGGGGTTTAATACAATTAATTCATTTTGTATCTCTACATTTCCATTCTGTTCATAGAAAAAACTAATACGCTTTACTCGGTGAAATCCAGTAAATATTCAGGTCCCATCAATGCTCTAACACAGCAGGCTGCTTTGGACTAATATAAATTACAGCCCTGCGATTGACTCTACAGTTAAACAATGTGTATTGAGGGGCGTTGCACTGCTTGTTGACAGCACGTCTGTGATTGCATTGTCTACGGACTTGATCTTTTCAACTAGTTTACTATTCAAATCCACTTATCACGTCCTCCTCAGTCGGGCTGAGTAAACACACCGGGCCGCGGCTCCTCTGGCCGGGGTTTGATCCTGTACGCTCCCCCGGCTGCCCACACGCTGTTTAAAAAAAAAACACCCCAAGTGTGATTTCCTCGATTTCCTAACAAACCGCCCCCCCCCCCTTCTCCCCGCTGAGAGCGAGTGCACACGCGTTTAATGTTGCTGCCCCTCTTTTGTTGTTGTTTTGCATAAGAATCCAAATTAACAAGCTTTTAATTACTCGCTCCTAATCAAAGCTTATCGCTTCCAAGTTCTCATTCAAGCCTACAGCCACGGATAGGTCGATTTATCCATTTATTAACTCATCGTACGATCCACTGTAAATACAACGTTGTGCTAACTTCTTTTCATCATTTAAAAAAAAAAAAATTCCATTTATTTTTGTTTTAACTATTTGTCTGAAAAGCACAAGAGACCGTCTGGATGGTTAAGAATTATTTAGCATTTTTCTAATGATTGATAATGAGTGGCAGACAATTAATTTATAAGTTGTAGGCTAAATAACATTCAAAAATTTGTTCTGCACTAAATTTCCAAACTGGTTTCTATTCAAGTGGAATGTTTGGCCTAAAATATAAGTGTTCACCTATGTTTTTAAATGCACAATCACAATCTTTGCTCCTGTTTGATGCTACTACTTAAATTTCTTTAGTGTATATTTCCTCAAGGCTCTCATCCAGTCCAGCTCATGGCATAAAACCAGACACATTAATAAACAAAAATAATAATAAAAAAAACACACACAAATAATAATAAACACACAACTTTCCCGAGCTTACCTAAAGAAATCATTTTTGCAGTAAAGTCTGCCCTCTCGAGAGAAACATTTCTCCGTCAAATTGCATTTGCACTCGCAGCACTGCACGCACTTGACGTGCCAGGCTCTGTCCAGCACGTTGAGCAGAAAGCGGTCCAGAATAGGCCTCTCGCAGCCGGCGCAGTGGACCATGGCTTTGACTGGGCGAACAACCCCACAGATGAAGCGCACACACACACACACACACACACAAACACACACACACACAAACAAAATCAACAGCACAGGCCGAGCATTGACCGGGTATCTGCTTTCTCCCTCCCTGATTCGCCTGGAGCTCCCGGGTCAATGTGCGCGGAGAAGCCAGTCGATCAGGTGCCACCACGGATTTCTCCCTGCATGCGTAAAAAGGCTCAGTGTCCCACAAAAAAAAAAAAAAAAAAAAAAACAGACAGGAAAGGATAGCGACCGCGTCCTCCCTCTCAAGTGGAAAAGCCAAAAGCAGAAAAAATAAATAAGTCAGTCCTTTATGGGATCCGAGGCAAAAAAAAAACCCCAACAACAACCAAAATGTAGATTTCAACACAAGAAGCTGCAGATCGGCTCAGGAGAGAAGAGCGGAGCCAGTTTGGTTGTCCCGGCGCTCTTGGAAGTGACGCATCGGCTGAGAGGAGCGTCGTGTGCCAGTCAGTGCTGGAAGAGACGTCTAGTAAAATGCTTTCGGGGCAGAGCTGTCACACAACAAGACACGCACGTCTATAAATAATTCAGTGTACTTTGACATGGCAGCGTATCCACTGTCCAAAACCCGGCGCGAAACAAAATCACACACAGACACACACACACACACCAAAAAGATTCAAAAAATAAAGAGTGTTTTCCCCTCTTGCTCAGTCCGATGGTCCTGGACGTTTCGCTTGCGGTCGCAGAGGATGCTGGGATGCGCTGGCGGCTCCGCTAGTACTCAGTGTGTATTCTGGGATGCCCTCAGTCTCCAGTACCGTGTGTATGCTGGGATGCGCTGGGTCTCCGGTACACTGTCTTGCTCCTAAAGCTCCAGCCCAGCCTTATTCCCAGCCTCCTGACGTCAGGCCGCGGCCGGACCAATCAGCTCTGCGCCATGCCAGCAGCCATCAAGCCGCCCCATCATAACCCAGCGAGGGCTCTGCCTGCTATTTATGCCACACACTCAAGACACCAATTGTCAAGAATTTCCCTGCAAACTGTCATATGTTAGTGAATGTGTTTGGAGGAAGCAGCCGCGGCGGAGGGCGAGCAGCGCGGAGGGAGAGACTCCACTTCTCAGCTGCTGAACAAATTGTCTTCTGGGCATGAGGGGGGCATGAAGGAGGAATCTGAGCAGGTAGATACAGTGGCGTCTTCAGGATAAAGAAGCTGGAGGCGCATATTGCACGGCGTGCTCCCTGTTTATCCATGTAAAGCCAGGAAATTACGCACAAATTGGGTATGTTTGTATCGTTATTTGAGAATAACTGCTGGCTTTTATCATCAATAAACCAGCTGCTGTGTGTTATAAAATATAAAATCTTAACTGCCTGCTTTGCACTTTAACGCATCATCCATGGAGCTAAATGTTTGATTACGCAGCAGAAAGCTGCAGAACTTCTCTGCCAAGATCTTACTTCAATTATCACTGTGTTTTAACGTGTTGTCCTCTTTTACATCGTAACACTACAGGATGTCATGTTCTCTTTTAACTTAATCAATGTTTCTTGCACATTAGCAGCAGCCCACTTCAGCAGCCTCCTCTTTGGTGTGATGGAGACGAAGTGTGGAAGTGAAAGACAGAAAGGCTCTAAAGTTGACAGCCTGTCAGGAACTCGCGGCCCAGACACCACGGACGATTCATTAGCGAGGTCCAATCCACTTCAAGCCCACCTTAAGTACCTACATAACACCATGAGCCTAATAGCCTGCTGGATTATTAGTCATTTCCCATCAAAGAGATGAGTCAAGCATTTTGTGTTGATGATTTACAGGCCTGCAGTCTTTCATACTTGGAGGATTTTCTTTTTTGTTTTTGCTCAGTGAAAATAGATTGCTTAGTCTGGAGGGAGAAAAAAAAACTTAAACCTCGAAGGTTTGCATCTAAGAGGAAAACATTTTGGAGTTATTAATCTTCGAAAAACTCCATTGTGGCCCGGCAATATTTCAGTAAATGCAATTAAAGTATTAAAAGGCTGTGTTTGTCCTTGTTGTAAAAAGAAAAAAAGGGTTGATGCGTTTATCTGCTCGTCTGAAAATGGAATCAAGCTCAATAGCTGCGCACTTTAAGCAGAAAAAAGTGACCCAGGGACAGCCATTTATTCTCTACCAATAGCCCGCCAGCATCCTCTTGCATATGGGCTGCTTCTCATGCAAAACGCCCGCCCGTCCCCGTCCAGCTGCCTCCCGGCGTCTGGGGAGCGCCCCTTCAACAGGACATGTGTTACTGGCTGGAAGAAAAAGAGATAAGGCTTCAAAACACACACACACACACACACACACACACACACACACACACACACACACACACACACACACACACACACAC
>JBBPCS010000133.1:22979-40257 GCA_037974645.1 Hollardia meadi
CACACACACACACACACACACACACACACACACACACACACACACACACACACACACACACACACACCATCCACAGCCTTCCCAACCAACCAATGTCTACACTGTCTGTGTGTTTTCTCAAGAAGATCATATGAGTGAGTGAATTGGGGGCTTTGGTGTCCGGAACGACCCTGCATGAGACTCCGAGGTCACAGAGAAACAAGGCCACCACCACCACCACAGAGCACCCCAGCCGCCACCGTCCCGCTCACTCCTCTAGGGGGCGAATTCAGTCCGGGCTATAAGAGAGAGCTTAGGCAATGATACTATTATTATTATTATTATTATTATTACTATTATGTCCCTAATTCCAATTTATTGCGGGCATTATGTCAGAATAAAGCTGTAGAAGGCAACATGGTCACCGCACACTCCGAACCAGCTTTATCCAAGTGAATATATTATTATATATTATTTATTACATATTATTTCTAAATTAGGTTTGACAGGCAATATTCCTAAATGATGACGCCTATGGTCACTTTGACATATCTTTATGCAATCCTTTATATATAATGAAATATATTATATAATAATATAGACCTATATGTATACAATATAATAATAGATAATAATAGGCCTACAATATATAGATTTTTAGGTAAAAACGGACAAGTATTCATTCAGTAAGTGTAAATAGATATTGTATTGTATACTGTATATCTAATATGCTAGAAAAGCCATCTGTGACCGTATTTTAAACCATGACGGGACGATTTGGTAACCATTAAAAAAAATCATATTTATACAAATGTAGAACATATGGACATTTCCATAGACACCCTGTTAAATCCAATTGATCAAACCATAGAAACGGCATCACAGTTCCATCATATCAGGGTGAGAACACTGTTGTTGTTTTTTACCTCCACCTTCAACGCGAATCAAAACAAACAAAGATACAAAGAAACAAACAAACAAAAAAACAAACAAAGCCTCCTCTCACGTGTAAAAGAAGTCACAGAAATGAAATGAGCCTACATGACGTCGCTGCATGGGAAGCAGCCTCTAAAGCAGCTTCCCGAGTTCAGATTAATGGCACTCCGCGTTTATTCTGCAGTCGGGGTGAAAGGGCTAGGATCACTAATGATTATAATATAATGTGTGGCGATAACCACTCCCTTTGAGATATTATCGCCCGCTGGCCAATGCTCTGGGGACGGGCTGCGTGGCTGCAGAGCGGCAGATAGCTGCTGCAGCCACGCAGCAGATTTCTGCGCTCTGGAAAAAAAAAAGAAGCCCGCAAGCGTGGAGAGAGGGAGAGCTGGTCGCTGCTGATATACCTGCATTCAAATACACGGCGGAGCAGAGCAGACTGGCCCATGTTGGGTTTTTTTTTTTATATTAACGATGAGCTGAAGAAGATTCTATATGGTTAAAGTATGAGGCTATGTTTAGTTAGGGACGACCGACATCTAATGTTCACCTTAAAATGGTATAGCGACAAATACAAGTGACTTGATTAATGCTAGGTCGACCTGCAGCATTTCGTGCTTTGTAAAGTGACTTTTTACAGCACCAGAGGCCCCGTGGAAAACCTCATTGAGGGGGTTTGGGAGGATTTGGAGTAGCTTTGGATAAGGGTAGCCCATATAATTCCTGAATTAGGCTATGATTAACAAAAAAAAACTTTTATCTGTAAAATAAAATAAGAATCGAAAAACAGTTGTAGCCTAGTATCAAATCAAATTAAAAGTACATTGTGATTCTCAAGATGTTATTTAATGTTTAGTCATTTCAAAATGCCGCTTTTTCATGAACTATTTTCTGATGACCAACGCCCTTTTTTGTGTGAAAGGGTACAGGAAATAATTTAAGCTCCCTAAGTGGATGATTTTAATCCAGTGTCCATAATTACAAACAAATACCTTCTCGCGGCGTTTGAAAGAAAATGAAAGAATTGAAGCTAAACATTTTGCCTACTTTAAAGGTATTTTGTTGGAGCAATTCTGCTTTATACATATATGGGAATTCGACCTGAATAATCAGTGGCCTACCTGTATTTTACAATTTCTACATGTCATTAGAATTAAAACTTGCAAATGCCTCTTGCAAACGCAATTGTAGGCCTGTATAATAACAGCAAAACGCAAAGGACAGTTAATGTTCTGTACTTAATTGTCCCTTATTCCAAGATTTAAAAAACAGCAAATATTGAGGAATAACAGGTTTTCATACCTGGAAATAATGTTCCCATGCTATATGTAGAATATGATAAAATAACTGAAATCAAGCGAGAATCTAGAAGAAACTGATTATTCTCTAATCTGAATGCCGCGACTTTTCCAAAGCCGATTAGGCCGGAAATCCGTGCATAATTATCGACATTGACTGATCAATAACAAACAACGTAGTCCTCAACAACATCCGAGGGGGGAAAAAAAGGGTGTGAGAGGAGGAAGGGGAGGAGGAGGGAGAAGAAGTGAGTGATGCTGCTGTGCTGGACGCACCGCGGCCAATCCCGCACTATCTGTCTTCATTGGAGCTTTCGTGTGCGCAAAAAGCAAAGGCGCGCATAAGGTAAAGCCCGCATCAAAGCCGCGGCTTTATTTTTATATCCAATAGATCAGCACACAGACAAAGCTTTATTTTCGCCAGGAGAGAGATATTTTACCTCTGCCTTACGGTTTTATGTTGGAGAGGTGTCAGCCGGGGGAAATGGATGGCTAATGCATAGGCAAAGCGCTGCTCGCCTCAGCATGCTGCACGTCAGACAGGGGCTGCAAGGGAGAGCAGCGGGGATTTAGGGCCCCTGGGGGCCCAACACGGGGGACTGAACACCGGCCTCCACTCATACTGTAGCTCATAACACAGTTGAACGCATAAACACACAGTCAAAGGAAAGCCCAGCCCCCAGATCACCCAGCCACCCTGTTGCCCCTCCTCAAAGTTCTTTTTACAGCCAGACTGCAAGGTAAAAATAGTAATATTAGGAATGTTATGCTGTAAGATAACAAGAAAACCAGCCTTGGCATTTTGATAAAATCTGATCTGCTCTTAGTCTAAGACCCCAGACCTCCCATCCCTCCCCATTATTTAAAAAAAAAAAAATTTTATACATCATAATTGGTGGGACAAGGAATGAGATGTGCTTACAGTAACAGAAAAGCAGCTAATGTGACATTGAAGTAAGATAAACACCCTTCCCCCACTCTGGAAAAACAATCAAATCGAAAAAAAAAATCTGTAACAGTTTTAAGATGAATGGTGCATTATAGAAATGTACAGAATATCAATAAAATGTCATTACAAATACTGAATAAATTCAATTATTTATTGTTCAGGAGCGTCCAACATCACACAGTAGAACACAAGCACATAGTCAAAAAGACCCAAACCTCAGTTAGCTCAATACATGCATTTGCTGGAGTTGGAATTTTGTAAAAAAAAAAAAAATCCAGGGCCGGTCCCGGTCTTTATGGGGCCTGCGCAGAGCCCCACCCACCTTCTCTTCCCAAAGTTCTTTTAGGTTAAACTATAGTTGCATTAGGTAAGCAAAATGATTTTCAACTGTTTCCAAGGTCAAAAATGAGCTTTCAACTTGCCAAATTAAACTGATAAAATTTGAGGAAATTCAGAATTGTTACAAAATTTAACCAATTAGCCAATGATTTGAATAAATACATCCAACTGTGATAAAAAAAAAAATGGACAGAGCACATTTATAATAATCAAGAAGCCAAGTAGTTTGGTTTATGCCAGGGGCCAGCAACAAATTCCCCCCAGACCACACTAGTTTAAAAAAGTAGTTTAAAAATATTTTTTCCAAATCAATTCTTCATTTAAAGTTTCAATGTTTCCAACATAAATGTGATGTGCTCACAATGCTTTACAGAGTGGTAAAACAATTTTTTCTAGGTTTTAATGGGCACTTCTTGTGTACCATGATGGTCTAAATGCTGTTTTCAGAAGCTGTTCTAAGCCAAGAAGAGTACATTTATATAATACAAATAGTCAAATTTTAAGATTTTGAATAGCATTACAAAATGTAAGCAGCATCAGACCCCCCCCCCCCCCTTCAAGACATCCACACATAGAACTATTAGCTAGTTGCTAAAATCTTATGCACTGCTCACTCCCTGACATGAATGCAGATTTCTCGCAGTACGCTGCAAAGAGTTAACGAGATTTACAATGCCGCTCAAAACACAGAGCTTCCCTGTCATATTTCCCCCTCATGCTAAATAGAAATCTTAAGAAGTAATTGGAATTTACTGCATACCTGAATAACTGCATATAAATAAGCACACATTTCATCGGGGGGTTCACTGACACTGTTTGGTCGTATAAAAACTGCTGCATACATTATAATACACAGCAAATAATCTTATTTTGCTGGAGCCTTTGCTACATGCTTGGGATTCTGTCCAAATTACAGAGGATTCAAACAAGCATTTTCAATTTATTAAACCTATATGGGCAACATTTCATTTTAATGGGACAATTTATTTCTGGGAAGGGATTATCAGGGGTTGCTTGAAACCATAGCAGTGTGTAAATCTGACAGTGTTTATCTCATTTAATGGCAGGCAGCCCCCCTTTGCTCAGTGGACGGAGGAGGATTCAGGTGCCTTGCAAGGCCTTGACCCCCTTTCCTCTTCCTGCAGCTGAAAGGCAAAACTAGCTCATTGACTTTGGCCATGTCTCCTAGACAAATTCCTCAATCCTCAACACCTTTATGAGCCTGCATGTACTTACTGAATTTGGTAGAGGAGGATACAAATCCTCCGGATAGGATTGGCAGTCATGCCCCCGGTCTCTCGGCCCGACACGCTCAGGATGTAAAGTGGCCATCTACGCTGCGACCCCCGGTCGAGAGGGCTCAGCGGATTTGGAGATAATGACATTGCCGCCTCTATTAAGATTCACATTAACCATTTCACCACACGACCCCATTTTCCTTTGTCCTAGCCTGTGTGTCAAAAGCCTTGCAGTCTTACCGTGGCTGTGGTAATATTCAAAGCTGGCTAAACAACCTGCATGTGCACAACGCCTATTCATAGGAAGGACAAAGGAGAGGCTGTCTATATGCATAGAGTACAGTGGAAATAAATCCCACTTGTTGAAAGCAACCCGTAACATTCATGAAACAAACTATTTTGCTGCAAATAGATCCCCTATGCTTGTAACTGACATTTTCCATTTGGAACACACTCGCTCTCAGAGATATGGCTTGTCTTTTCTTTTTCACTGAATGAAAGACAACTACACCAAGTGACCTCTCTCTCTCTCTCTCTCTCTCTCTCTCCCTCTCTCTCTCTCTCTCTCTCTCTCTCTCTCTCTCTCTCTCTCTCTCTCAAACACATACCAACCCTAGGTGCCTCCCCTGCTGGCTTGTAGAGCTGAGACTGTGGGAGGGAGGCCAAATTGTTTGTCTCTCCCTGTGTCAAGGCTCTGCAGTGGGGATGAGACCATGAGTACAACTGCTCTCTGTCTGGCTTCTGGCTGATGGCTCCATCAGGTTAGAGCTACAGGGAGCCTGATGCTGGACGAGGTTGAATGCAAGCATGTGTGCGTAGGTACCGTATATGCATTTGAGGAGAGGTAGGGTTATTGTTCCAGGAGTGATGATGTGTACAAACAAAGTGAGCAGTTAAAGTAGAAAGTGCAATATCACCAAATACGGTATGCCACAAAAGAAAAAAACAAAAAACCCTCAGGAATAAAATACCATTGGCATCAAAAATGGTGCTAAATTACAAAACGAAAACTGTATGCACCACCTCTCTAAGAAAACTTGAGCATCCTACCAATAAATATCATGAGGACTTCCATAAGGTGTTTTTTTGTAATGTTTCTGCAAAGAAATCTCTTTGTCACAGGGTTAAGTATGAGGAAGGACCCAAATGCTGACAGACCAGTCAGAAAAGAGGAGTTCGGGGATTTATTTATAAAAAGAAGGCATATGAGTTTACAGGCAGGTATGCAGGTAGGCAGGTACAGGATCCAAATTTCAGGGTCAAGGATTCAGTTTGCAGGTTCAGGTTCAGGCTCAGGGTCCAGATAAGTAAAATCAGGGGCTGGAAAGCAATGGAACCAAGCAACAAGGACAATCTACCAACTCAATGGGGAAAAAGGACTAGTATACTGTATGTACTGACAGGGCTGATGAGGGAAAGTGGAAAAATGAGAGCAGGGGAATCAAAGAGTCCAGAGAGTCAGAGGAAACCAAAGAGATGTGCGGCCTGGGGACTGAAGAGCAGCAGAGAAGGTCAGTAACAAAGCAGGAGACCTCACGTAGAAGGCCTGGGACTGGACAGTGACAAGACCTTATGCAGGTGGTCTTGGGGCATGGCAGACAGGAAGACCAAGTCACAAGGACAACGAGCCCGAGAGGTCAGTGACACATTCTTGAGTGCAGGACAAGAGGCTGGTGACGGAACAGTGGAGATCACCAACATAAGACCTGGCAGGGTGTTGTCGAAGACGGTCAATTGCAGATATGGAAGTTCTCATCCCAGGTCGTCAGATACCGATGATTTGTCATGCGCCCCTTGCGAGTTATCCAGACGCACAAGGTATGTTTTGGTGTCACTGCTCAATGCATTAAGCCTCCCCTGATTCACAATGGGCCCTTTGGTATCCATGGCCAACGTGCTAAAGCAACGTCCTTGCGCCCCCTGCTTCTTATCCTGCAGCACAAGGTCTGCCTTACTTTGGTTAAGTTTAGGCACAAATCATGTGACGTTTGGATAAGTCTATACACAAAATCCATGTGATTAGGTTTAGGAAAACATCATCTACGTCATCTGTTCAAGTCGTCTGAAACTGACACGTACGGCACTGCAGGTACATTGAACACTTGTGCATCGCCAAAGGGTACCTTGTGCGTCGGGATGAGATGTGACAAAAAATCGATTTCTGAAGAGCTGGGCATGAGAGAGGGCTGGATCTATTAGGGTGTTGGGAGAGATGGCCAGCTGAGAGCTGTGGCTCTCTAGCCCCTTTTACACGTCGATTCGGCACTGTTACTGAACGGGCTCAGTAAGAGACAGGGTTGTGACGCTTGGTCAACATGGTTTGTGTGCGACACTCAACCGGGAGATTTAAAAGCAGCTAGCAGCAGTTAGCAGGTAACTCAAAGAAAAAGATAAACAACCGAAAATGTTTACAAATCGGGGAGAGTGTCAGGTACAGTTTCCAGGTTCTGGGTCTGCATAGAAGGTATTAGGATACTGGTATCGGGGGCTAGCAAGCAATGGCACTAAGCAACAAGGACAATTTGGCAACTGATTGTCCTGAGGGGCTTGTTTAAGATCATTTCATAGATATTTCTTTAATCTTAACCCAGTCATATCCATTTTGGATGGCACTGACAAAGAATGTTATCCTGCTAACTAAATATTGACGTCAACACATCCCATTTTGTGCTTCAAGAAGGCTTTAAGTTTTTCACTGTCCTTAAAGCCCCACTGCGTAACTTTTGGTATTTTCGCCCCTGAGCACCCCCTACGGTTGCAGGATGTAATTACACTGTCGTAAAGACAAGAGCTCCCCTCATAGACAGCGGTACATGTGCATTTGTTGACAAGCCTATGTAACCGGCAAAGACTATCAGATGAGAAAGAACCATATATTACTGGATTTTTACACAAATATGACAGCATATTTTTATTTATTGTAACATCGGAGATAAACACTAACAACAAGAATATCGAGTTTTAGTTGTGTAGAAATACTGCTTGCGTTTTCAGCAAATGGACCGCAGCCTCCTGCCAGAGGCAAATGTTGTATTTTTACAACTAACGATGTACATAACATGGCATTTACAACAGCAACGGGGTGAAACTATGAAGGGAATCCCAGGTTTCGGTAACAATTTAGTCAGTTACAAGTCAGTGTCCCAATAAAAATGATTTTGAAGCTGTTATTTTAAGGTAAAAAAGTTACGCAGTGGGGCTTTAAGCAAGTTGAACATTTTGGGAAGATGCTTATTTGTGTTCTTTTCCAAAATTGAGATGACAAATAAATATCATTATGCCTTAAATACATAGTTGGAGTCAAGATGTGGTTATCCTAGCTTCGCATAAAGACTGGACCCGGGGGAGAAGCTAGCCTGGCTCTGTCTAAAGTTAATAAACCAAAATAAACCAACGCCTCTAAAATTCATTTACAGATTAAACAAACATGGCTAAACATGGTAAATCTGTCTGTAGGCAGAAACACATTTTGTGGTTTTAAGGGGTGGTACAAGCTAAAGCTATTTCTTGATGAGGAAGAGAACCGTCTTAAGCTACATTGCTAGATGCGGCAAGTTAGCAAAGCGTTTGGTTTTGGTTTCTGTCAACGCAAGATGGTACCAATCCTGACAACCTCACCGTGATGACAAGACTCCAGGAAGATGTCACTGCACCCAGTTGTTCATTAAGAAATAGGTTGAGCAGGTACTGTAACTCCCTATAAAACCACAAAAGTAAACATGTTGTCTGTGTACTGTTTAAAGCAAACAATTTTCAGTCATGAGCTTTAGGGGTGTTGGCAGGCCAGCCAGGAAATCTATTCTCCCCCAATTTCAGTATTTATGTTAACATGGGCTAACCTCAACCTGAGTCAAGGTCTGGACACACAATCATGTTTAATACGAATAACCTATATATACACTCAGTATGAATGTTTCTCTTTCTAAAAATATAATCCAGGCAGTATTACCATTGCTACAAGATGCATTATATGGAAATGATAACTAGTTGTACACAAATCTGATTTTTAGGAGACAATGTTGTCTGAAATAATACACACAGATACTGTAAGGTTGACCAGGCTGTGGGATCTCAGGTCATCCTATAAGGTCTCTGTATGTGGAGCATGTGTTCCTTGAACTAGGACAAATACTGGAGCAAGGTGACTCCTAACAGTCATCTTGTATTTACTGGCATTTCCGTTATTGATTTTTTTTTTTTACAGTGCAATTATTGGAGAGTATTTAGTCTTATTTCCATCTCTGCTTATATATCTCACTCAACTCACTCTTCATTCCTAGCATTTCCTGATTGTTTCTCTTGCGATAATGTGAATGAGGTAGTTATGCTGCTGCATGGAGAACCCGCCTCCTCTCCTGACTTGCTATGCCTGCAGATGAGTTGAAAGGGTGAGGAGGTCGCAACCTTCCTGGGGGATGTTTTACGATGACACGGTCGGGAAGGTCTGATTTGTCTCCACTGGAGCGTGCTGCTGGTGTCTTCACACCCAGCCAGAGAAAAAGAGAGAGAGAGAGAGAGATAAATAGGGAGAGGACGGAGAGAAAGAGAGTGTGTGCACAGAGGAAGAGTGTTGGTGATGGTTGGGGGGGGTTGGTTGTTTGTTGGAGGTTTGGACGGGTGGAGGAGGGTGGGCTGTAAATTAGCTGGCTTGGCAGACTGATGGTCAGCAGCAGTTTCAGGGAACAGAACCCACCTTGACCCCCGCTTAGAACGTCCAGCTGAGCCCTTAGGGAGAAGAAGAGGAGGGGGAGGAGGAGGAGGAGGAGGAGGAGGAGGAGGAGGAGGAAGGTGACTCCAAGCTATTGGTACTCAGATGTGACCATGTAGGCTCACTTTTATCTCTATGTTGTAAACACACACAGATTCTGCCCACTCATTTAAGTTACAGTAAATGTTTCAGCAAACCTTTTCACATATTAATGCTGGTTTAAAGCTCATAATTAGGTGCTTCAGCTAGCCTACAAGTAGTTGCTATTTTCTTGTGCCAAGTCAAACATTAAAATACAGCCATTGATAAAAAAATATACATAGAATGATTGCCAATTAAATTTTTTTTAGCATGGGAAAAAGTCTTCAAAAACTCAAATTTGCTAAATTTTTGTTTTTAGTCTCTTAAATTATGTTAAAGTAGCATTACCTATGAGAGACATTAGTCTAGGTATTGGAGAAGGAAGCACAGGGTTTGGATTAACAGCGGCAGATTTTTTTGGACAATCACTGCCCATGACCGTACAACCAGACCAGTCGAAGCACAGCCAGCGAGATCCAGGATGAGAGGCATGCTAACCCAGCTTAGACTCAAGGCTGCTCCTGGCTGAGGTCCGGTAAGAAAATGAAATGGATGAAATGGGACTCAAGCTTTGGCCAAGCAATGGAAAATCAGATGCTGTTGTGTCCACATCTTTACAGAGACCCTTCTCCATCACAACATCAAGCTAGCACTCCGCGCGTGGAACCATGTTCCAAGCCGAGTGCAGGAACTTTGTGTTTACCTCATTGATGCTTGTTTCCCAGATGTTGAACTTTTAATTAGAAAATGTCGACCATATTATCATCACCATCCAGCCAGTGATAGCCATGTGAAATGTGCACATGCAGATTTAAGTGGGACCAGGTTTTACTGGAGCCAATGCTGGACAGTGGCCTAATAACTATAGGCCCTCAGAAAGTTCCATGCTTGCTGTGTGTAAAATTTGTTTGGAAATATGTAACACCAAAGCATGTGGCATGACAACAGCCTTAATGTCCCTGAAAACCTAGTTTCAAATCCAAAATTGTTTGTTGATGTAGGACCATAGTAGAAGCTAATTGAGAAAACATGTTTTCAGGGCTTTGAATATTTATTTCTGTTTTATGTATGTGTTCTGGCCAATTTGGCCATGAACCCAATCAGTAAAGGGTTTTTGATTCTGATCAATAATATTAGAATGTGTCAGCAATATATCAGCCATTTGCTTTTTATATAAACACATAAACATTTTTGTAACTGTCCTTTAATATCAAAGAATTGTGATCAATATATGCTTTTGACAAGTTTATTTTTTAACTGTAAAAAGTCCCGTTTAGTAACTTACACTAACAGCAAAATTAACTGTAAAAACTGTGAAATTCACTATAGTATCAGTAACAGTTGTAAACAACACAACTCAAAAACACAAAACATGTATTAAAGGTGAAGTTAAGATAGGAGAATTCATGGGGTAATGATTAAAATTGAAAAATAAAATACAAAATGCTACTCATACAACTGAAATATATAGTATGCAGCATAAATTATTTTGTTGAGTTGTGTACTTGTGTTGGTTGTTAACAACCCAAAAGGTTCTAACAATGTTCAAACCCAGAGAGATCCATAATTTCGTTCAAGGTATCTGTGTGTTTCATTGGGTCGCCTTGCGGAAAAGAGTCAGAGAGTGAAGAAAAAGTCAGAGCACGTGACTAAACGTAACATGAATTGAACTTTAAAACATTACCTCGTCTCTGAACATCACAACAAACAGATGTTCAATGGCAATGGTGGTTGTGGAACTACTATAAACTCTACTCAACAATAATTAACATGAAGTAGTGTGTAGGGTGGGACTGCTTATATAATGAACATTAAATACATTTGTGATAGAGACCATACCTTTTCACCAATGACTTTATTTATTTATTTTTTACGGCAAACATTATTTATATCAACAGATTGGATTCTGAACTCCCTGCAATGCATATCTTTAACATTTCTGTCCTGCAACTTCTTAGTTACAGCTGTAATACACACCAATAATAATATATCTGTGAGAAATGTAAATAATGCATTCCATTGATAATATCAACATGGCCAGGTTATAGTTTTTTTACCTTGCATATATCTGTATATCTGAGCTGTTCACCTACAGGTTTGTAGTCTAAAAAGCATGCAGCACTTTCAACCTTCCAAAACAAATCACCATATACTGTACATTGACCTATATTAAACACATTAATCTCACTTTTGGCAGTTTATTGACCTGCTATGTCTTTGTTTTGTATTTGCAACTATGGAGCTCATTTAAGGAGAAAATTATCTGAGTCACCCTGAGGTGCTTCAATTGGGGAGGAGAGCGTTAAACAAGCTACAGGGAAACACGGGAGAACGGTGGCTTCATTTGCATGGAGTTTGCTGGAATGCACTCCCCTATGGGGCGTAGGTGAGAGAGTTAGCACCCTGCAATGCACAGCCCCAACACACTCTAATAAATCATGTAATCCCTGATACTGCAAGACAAACATGGGAGCAGACCTAATCAAGACTTGGCAGAATCCTTTTATCTGGGCCCATCTCTGCCTGGTCACACACAGCACACAGTCCCATACTCCTCTTATGACAAACACTGAAATGGTTGAGAGCCACTGATGGATAAGAACTGGGGGTTCAGGCTTGGGTGGGGTTCCGAGCTCAATACTGATGTTTGAAGGATGATATTTATCTCTAAATCTGATCATTTCCATACCAAATAATTTGACAATTTTCAGTGTCACTGGACAGTTTGCTAAAAGCGGGGTCACAGCTTTAAGAAAGTATTCAGCCTTTTTTTTAAAAAAATGAGATTTACATATTCAATAGGAGCCAGTAGGCCTGGAACCAGAATTTTGCAGCTTTATCCTTTAAACTCTGATAAGTCAGTGTCTCACTTTCCCTCCAGATTTGCTCCATAAATTAGGTTTTTCTGGCCACCTCTGTTACCTGCACCATCAACTGACCCACCTTCTAACCAGGCTGGATCAAGCCAGGTCAACCCAAACTATTAGAAATTACGTTTATAGACAACTAATTTACAACAGCAGATATGTTTAGTTAGGAAACATAATTGCTGCCTGGATTATGTTCAGCCAACCCGTTCTCATCCCAGGTCGTCACATAGTGACATTCTGTCATGCACCCTTTGCTTCTTACCCAGACATGCATGGTACCCTTTGGCGTCACCGGCCGACGTGCAAAGGCTTGTGCCCCACGTGTCTTATCATGATGCATAAGGTCTACATTACTTTGGTTAAGTTTAGGCACAAAGCCTACTTGGTTAGGGTTAGGAAATGACTAGGTTTAGGGTTGTGACCTCCGGTTTCCTGGGTGAAAGTCGTGTGTGTGACCCTCCACTCGACCCCGACCTCCGCCCCTCCTGACACTTTCTAGCTTTAGAAACTACATGCTGGGGATGAGAACGGGCTAGTTCAGCGATAACATTTGACTGAATGAAACACTACATTTATGTGCAACACTGGTATCGCAAGGAGGTGGTTGAAGTGGGTGGCAGGAGCGCACTGTGCAGGGTAACTCCAACACCAGAGACCATGGATTGAGTCCAGACTCCAGTGTATGGTTAGGTTTAGGCAACACAAGCACTTTGGCTAATGTTAGAGAAAGGTTGTGTTTTTGGTGAAATGTTTCAGAAGACAAATAAAATATGTTGTCAGTGAATATTGTACTGATATGTATTGTATCAATATATTTGCGACTTGCCACATCCATCCATCATCTATCATCGCATATCCTGGCAGGTTTGCGGGGTGCCTGCGGCCTATCCCAGGTGATATTAGGCGAGAGGCGATGTACACCCTGGAGTACAAGCTGCCATTTCATCACAGGGCTGACATATAGACAAACAATCATACACCCTCACACATACGGTTAATTTAATTTTTAACCTAATTTGCATGTCTTTGGACTATGGGATGAAGCCGGACTACCCACATGCAAACCCACGGCCTGTTCCGGCCAGGAATTGATTCCAGGACCTTCTTGCTGTGAGGGGACAGCGCTAATCACTGCACCACCATGCAGATCAACTTGCCACATACGTTACTTAATTATACTTCAACATTATTTTAAGAGAAAACATAATGGATTAGCATTGTGTTTGCTTAACAAACATATATACTGTTGCAAATTAGTTGTACATAAACGTAATTTCTTGGAGGCAGAGCTGGCCAGGTTGGACCCTGCCCAGCTTTGGTAACCAGGCTTGTATTTGGGAAAAAAAAGAGTTAATTTAATGATACTGACATTTAACAACTTTTCCACATTATGTCAGTTAAGAAAGTAATGTAGATCTTGGACATGTAGACATGGATGTGTGTAGATGTGTCACCAAATGTGAAAACTGACCTCATCGGTCATCTACAAATGTATCACTCTGGGAAATCAGAGGAATTCATATCACTGATCTCACACAACACTTTCCAAAGCTGTTTTAAATGACTTCAGTAGAATTTGGCCTTCTGCTGTAAATATTCACTGTTTCAGTTACAGGTAGGTGACAGGATAGGCTCACCCCCTGCTTTCTGTAACACTGCAGCCCACCATGAATCAAATACGCAGCCAATTCACAGGGGAGCCATCATTGGGAATATATAGCATCTCCTGGGTTACTTTGTATTGTAATACATGCATTGTGCCGCTAAAGAATATCCCAGCCTGTATTCAAGCAGATTGAACAAAAAGGGAAGCAAAAGAAAGAGTCTGGTGCAGATTCAGGGGAAAGTAGCGTAATTAGAAAGCGATGGGATTGGGGGAGGTTCAGTTGCTCGAGATGTGAAATCAAATTTCTATATAATGTCATTTAAATCCTGTGATCCAGGAATTGTATTTGAACTCAGATTATCGGAATCATCAGTCCGTGAATGCCTAAGATCCCTGCCAATGTGTGTGTGTGCATGTGTGTGTGTGTGTGTGAGTGTATGGAGAGGGTGGGGGAGATTTAGTGTTCCCCAAGTTCACAAGTTGCAAGCTTTTTTGGGATTACTATAGTGGTGTAAAGAAAAGATGAAATCCATTTAAAGTTGAATAAAAAGATAGTGTGGGAGGAAATAAAGGGAGGTTTTGAAGACGGCACAAACAGGGAAAACAAAATGAATCTGCAGACAAAATGAGTGGGAAGTTTTATCATTCGCTTGCAATCTCCAACATTTTATGAGCAACAAAGTTTTTTATTTTGTTTGCTGGTACACCATGCTATGCTATTATACACACTGTGCAGGTCTGTTGCCTTAAATAGCAAAGTCAGAAGTTGCATTAGTTTCACCTCTGGAAAATTGTGTGTTTTGATGGTTAACAAATTATGTAGCAGCATAAAATATATCCCATACTGTTTCACACTGACCATGTTTGCCTTTCAGATACAATGAATGTATTCTGCATGTCTATTGGGCACAATAAAGGTTGTTTTGGGCTTGGCAGCTCTTTTGGGGGAAAGGAGAATTTCCAGTACATAGAATTTATGATCAAGGAACAAGCTCTGTCATTCACTTGGATGATACAATGAGACACTGCACAACTTTATTAATCCCGTCTGTGCAATTACAAACTACAGCTGAGAATAATAGATGAATGAATGAATACTGAAGGCGACTGATGTGCCACAAGAACAACAGGCATCCATATGACTAGCTAAGATGTTCTTTTTAGAAGAAACTCTATTAAATTATTTTTTTCAAAAGTTTTATGAGATAAACCTGGCTTTAAACTAGCTCCAAGAACCCATCCAAGTCAACATGAAACAATCAGACACTGCACAATGTGACGTGTAGTTTACAAAGCGAGAAAGTTGGTTGAAGGTTGGAATTGTGGTTGGGTCACACACACAACTTTAGACTAACGTGTTCCCAACGCAGGCCGTCACATACCCACGTTTTGTCAAGCGTCCCTTGCGTCTTATCCAGGCGCACAACGCACCCTTTGGTGTCCGTGGCCGACACGCTAAGCCTTCCCTTTAGCATCTATAGCCGCCACATTCGTGTCTACATTACTTTGCTTAAGTTTAGCCACAAAATGTCTGTGACATTTGGTTAAGTTTAGGCACAAAAAATACGTGGTTAGGTTTAGGAAAAGACCAGTGACATTTGGTTTCAAATGGTACACAAACCTTTTTGTGCAGGAAGACTTTTTACATGACAGACATAGAGGGCCATGGCAAAGCGGCCATATTTTACAACCTAGGATAAGAACATATTGCTCTTCTCCACCCAGATTTATTTTGCCAGGCCATGGATCTAAAGCTTCTGGACAGCAGCCTAATTTTCTAACCTTTAAGTCCCCACCCCCCAAATCATTGCCTCTTGTATCGTTAGGATATTAATGCATTAGATGATGCATTTACATATTTTTGTCAACCATTTCCTACTATCATACAGAATAATAATAATTAAAAAAAACATCATATTCTCCATTTCACCATGTCCATGTTTGCGAGTCTCCTGGGTTTCATTTTCACACAGCCCAGCTTGTCAATGCAATGTTCAACAGCCAGCTCACATCTTTCAGATTTCTCACCCACACATGAATGCCTCATACAGTAAGCCAACAGAAGGCTTCCCAAACTGCATTATCATGCAACAGAAAAGATTGAATCAAGATAAATTCTTAAGTTAATTTCTGTGGTACAAAATGAAACCAATGTTCTGGAAAACAATCATCAGTACTTTATTACTTTTTAATATAAGGGAGCATGGACTGACGACTAAAGCCACTAGTAAGCACTGTGGTTAGTAGTTGACAAGTTATGGCGACTATAATTTTAACCAGCATCAACAGACCGCGTTTCCACAATTCATTCATTCAGGCCCTGTGTCACAACAAACCTCTGTGCACAAAATTGGCTTATTGATCACTATTGATCACCATTTGCCTTCGGTTATCCTGTCGCTCAGATGACATTGTCTGAGCGGGAGTCCTGTTTTGTTTTCTGCTCTGTTTTCTTTTTTCCTTTTAAGATAAGATTGTAATAAAGATACTGTTGATTAACTCCTCACTTCCTGCATGTGCTTCACAATAAGAGACATTTCATTGTGAAGTGTTGAGAATGCTAGCGAGGGTGACTTAGTGGGGTTTAAAAGCCCATCTCTCTCACATTTCCTGTCACCTCTCTATTGTCTGTCTGTCTAATGAAGGAACAAAATACCCAAAACAATGCTAAAAAAATAATTAAAAAAAACTAAATTTTAGACATTTGTGGGCAAATTCTGTAAGAAAGTAATATTGAAATATTTTAAAGATTAAATTGATTTTATTGCACAGCAGGCTGTGTGCTTGTGAAAGCCCTTGTGGGCAGTAATGTTAAGAGTATGTGTACATGGACTAGTTGCCACTTCATGTGGTAGGGAGGGGTTTCTGTTATTTAGCCTACCTGCACTGATATAAATGGGATGGATGAAGTATTGGAACACCCGTCAGTATAACACAGTTCAATTCAACAGCACAGCAAACTACATCCTGGAAAATGATCATGTAGCTGAATCAACACCTCTAAACAGTTTCAATAAAAACTGAACAATGTCACCTATTTTGTAAAATAAACAAAATGCTCAATGCATTTAGACAGAACAAATACTTCTATTAAACATTTAGTTGTTTGACAATAAAGGACAAAATGATTTTTCTGGCACTCCCAAATGCATTACATTACATTATATTTCATTTAGCTGACGCTTTTATCCAAAGCAACTTCCAATAAGTGCATTCAACCATGAGGGTCCAAACCCAGAACAGCAAGAATCATGTAAGTACATTAGCTTCAAAT
>JBBPCS010000133.1:64238-74375 GCA_037974645.1 Hollardia meadi
GTGTGTGTGTGTGTGTGTGTGTGTGTGTGTGTGTGTGTGTGTGTGTGTGTGTGTGTGTGTGTGTGTGTGCGTGAAGAATATTGGAATATAAGAATATTGAATATTGGACTTGCACTTGCATAAAAATAATTTTGAACTTATTGGCTTACTTTTTGAAGTACTTTTCCTGGATGTGAGGAGACTCCAAGTCAGCCCACACACCACGTCACGACACAGTTTGCATTACTGGTGATTGTTTTTGTTTTGTACTTTTGTTACAGCATGAACAATACCAAACCAAAACCACATTTGAAATCACGAATGAAGTTAAGGCAACTTTGTAAAAATAACATTAACTTCATAATCAAATTAGTGACTTGTCAACATTGTATTTGAGACATTTTAAGACATTTTAAGGCCTAAAATTCAGATTGTTGGATTTTAGGCATAAAAATACCTGGTAGAGGTACTCTTAAGGTACAGCTGGACTCAGACACAGGAGGAAACTACAGGAGTTTTAAAATTCTAACTGAAATTGGGTTGCATCATACACATCTCAAACATACGTACACTACAAGATTTGAAAATGATGGCGCATAACACACTACAGGATCTTAAGATTATCGTACAAGAGGAAGCAATGCACCACCATAGTGTGATCTCTTGGAAAGTCAGATGTAAAGAAAATGGAGACTGACATGGTGCGACAATTTGCTGTAGTAATGCTCTGCAGTGAGAAAAAACAAAAACAGAAGGCTGAACGAGTCTGGATGAGAAAATGGTGTGGAGACGGGTGTTGTCTAGTCTTCAGCGAGAAATGAAGGTGAGATTTTAACTTTCAGTTTCTGTCAACAGTGGAATGAAAGCTAATGATAGCCTAAGAAGTTTAGCGTTGCTTGGCAGCACTGTCAGCTGCTCCAAGAAGATGCAAGAAAGAGAGGCGGTTGAAGGTAACATAAATGGAGTTAAGGGACTGGAATGTACCATCAGACAGTGCGCCATTGGAGGCATTTGTGGGACAGAAGAGGGGGAATTGATATCAAAAAACAGTGTAATCTTTGTGGCTTTTTTTTTTTTTAGAAGACAAATAAAAGTAAGAAAGAAATTGTCAAAGATGATTACTGTCTGTCTAGGAACCAGGTTCTGTGTCCCCATGACATGTTCACAGTCTACCTACTGCACACACTGGTCTCATGACGAACTTTGTTAGCTAGGTTGATTCCTTTCCCAAAATTTGGGGGCTACGAATAGCCTTACTGTTGACATGAACAATATAAGCAAGTCTCCACAATGATTTCATCATTTAACCAACTTTAAAAAAAATAAAAATAATAAATGGGAAATGAGCAAACAGAGCAGTGCACTACCCATACATCATTTTAAAAATTAAAAAAAATTCTACATTCACAAAATCACTTGGTTAGAAACTCTGATATTGCAGTTGAGCCTGTGGAATTGCTGCCTACACACTATAATAATAAATAAATAAATAAATAAACATGTTTCTGTGTCTACGTGTGTGTGCATGTTTTTTTTAAATGCATGGTTCTACCGCTCTGGATCTGTCCTCCAGATGACACTGCAGTGACATTGTAATCTACATGACTGATAAATGCTCCACGTCATTAAAGCCAGGAGAGGCTCTCCATCCGTCTCAGCGCGGCTCTACATGACAGAACATTGAACCTCGCAAGGGGATGCCACAACTGGGGTATGTTGAAGACTGACGCCAGTATATTTGGAATGAAGCTTCCGATACCCTCTTCTATTCAAACATCAAAATGCTGCCTGTGTTTCAAAATATCTTCAAAATATCTTCTATCTTCTAATATTCTAAAATTAACTAGAATTCACATGTTTGTCAATCCATGAGCGTCTGGGTATGCACTTGCATCTTGCATGTATCTATCTGTTTTGTAAATATGTACGTGTGTGTGTCTGCTGGATGACAGCGATGGTACCCTTCCACACAGCCAGTGCTCTCCAAAGAGGCATCCATCTCTGGGGTCTTTTGTGTTGGGAGGAGCAGCCAAGGTCAGCAGCTGAAAGAGCTCTCTCTCTCTTTGTATGTGTGTGTATGTGTGTATTTGTTTCCTCCGTCTAGTGACTCAGTAACAGGATCCTTGGCCTATTAATTGGCCTGACAGTGATAAAGGAAATGGAAGTGGATGCTATTTGTCTCTAATGCAGCCACGCTCATATTAGCCCAAAGACAAATGGGCACTGTTTTCCCACTTGAGCTACTCTAATTTTTTAAAACCCCTCTGAGGGTGTGTGTGGACAGTGTGTACATGTGTGTGCATGTTTGTGAGCATGTGAATGCACGTGTGCGGATGTATTCTTTGTATTTGATATCTTGAAAAACACGAATCACTGTTATTTGCATTAAAGTCCTTGTTGTGCTGTAAACAGGCATGGAGTATGATTTAGTGATGATATCAGCAATGGCGTGTTTGTATGTGTACAGTAAGTATGTGTGTATTTATCTCTTTAAGTATGCATGCGTGTGTTAATGTACGTCTGCTTCTGCTTGTGTGTGTTCATATGCAAAGTGATTTATTTCTTACGTAAACATATACATGTCTGTGTCTGTGTGTGCTTGAGTATGTGTAAGGCAGGGGAGGGCAAGCAGAGAGGAGGAGGAGAAGGAGGGGGAGGAGGGGGATGGTCAACACCTGGCTGTACCTTAGGTCAAAGCTCAAGGAGAGATTGAAGCCTGAAGCAGACTGCTGGGTGATGAGTGGGGAGGTGTGAGGGGCGAAGCGGCTTTTATTCTCCTCCAAAATGGACTATTGTTAATGCTGTCTGTGACACGTGACCTAATGACACACACACACACACACACACACACACACACACACACACACACACACACACACACACACACAGGACTGGGGTCCTCACAGATACAACCTCAGTGATTCCATTTCAGCCTCATTCTAAGCCAAAACAGCCTCTGCTTGCACATCATAGAAAAATACATTTCATTTAAAGTCCAACTGAAATCAGTTATAATTTAATTTTAAATGTATTGTCACCGAAAGGAAGAAAAACATCTTTAGGGATATATGTTTAGTATAAAGAATGCACCTTTACATTCTAAGCCTCTGTGGACCAGATTGTGTAATTGATTGACAGCTGGGCAGGCAGGGGTACTCAGCAAAACATAAGCAACCTTAAAACTACTGTATAGCTTTCAAGCTAAGGACAGACAGTGTTTTGTTAGCATTGCTGTTGAAGAATGAGGACAATTTAGCACTGAAGCGAAATGATCTTGACATTTGCAAGTTTTTAAATTGTCCAGTGTGCTACAACAGACTACCTTAATAGCTGTCTAGCCTACAGACTGATGGTACCAGCAGTTTTCCCATCTGAGTGCTTGTTCATCAGGGTGCAGGGTGGCTTTACATAAGCAGTCATCTGACCATCAGACTGTAAAGAGACTTTACTGCTTTATGGAAATTCAGTTCATTTGGAAGTTTCTCTCTCTGATGTGCCAATCATCTGCATCCATGTAGAGAATTCTTGAAACAAGGAAACTTGCACTGGGCAAAGGTCAAAATGGTCAACCAAATTGGAATTTTCTCCAGTTTGTGATAGCTATTCAACCATGCAGATAGTTATGTTATACATACTGTACATACAAAAAAAAAATCCATTCACCTTAATTGTATTGTGATGGTAGCAGAATTTGACACATAAAACACATAAAACTGAAACTATTTACATGGGATAGGTTGGATTGAATGAACTGATCATTTAAGGCTGAATTCCCAAATTACTTTTCATAAAAGTGTTTTTTTTTTTTAGAATGCAAACGTTAGTGTTATTGTTTTTAAAAATGAAAACCATATTACCCATTATCCCAGGAGTTGGTTTAGTGCTCCTGTTAAATGATGAAGCTCCACTAAAGCTCTTCCATCTTGTGCAAAATGTGGCCCCTCCTTTTCCACCTCTTACATTTGAATGTGAGCAATGCATCCAGAAATGGGTATCCGTGTTTAAGTGTGTGTAAAGTGTGATAAGGGAGAATGGGATCTGATAGGGCATGATAAAATACCTGGGTAATGTCTAGGTGGATTTTTATGTTTCTCCTGAGGAGCCTGTGTGAGGATGTTATCTCCAGACTGGAAAGCCATGTTTCTCCCTCCAGGGAATCCCCCCCACCACCACCAATACAACCATCCTGGATCACTGGTTACACTGGGCATATGTCCACTCCCTCCCCACCCCACCAGAAACATTCCCATTTATACTATCTTTTTTCTTTGCTTCGTATTGGCCGAATCGCTCCCGAACCATTTTTCAACCAGCTGCTTTTGGCAGTAAACAACTTTATCTTTTGGGATATGGGTTATTCTCTCTTGCATTATCTTTATTATGTTATCGCCTTTCATTATCTTTTGGCTCGAAGCATATGGGACATATGATAGTGGATCCTGTGCAAGTATTAGAAACCAGAATTCTCTGTATTGGGCTGAATGTGGGAGTTATTCTCTTTTTTCTCATATATGGTAAAAAATAAGAATAATAAGCAATAGCAGCGAAAAACTTGCTGTAGATTAATTTATTGAAGATAGTTGAGGTATATTTACAGATTAACATTTGCACTATAGTGGTTCATGTGTAACCCCTATATCTGCCAGATATACTTTGCTACTTGATTTTGTTTGACCTAGCATAAAAATGTCAAATTTGTAGTTTTAACTTTTAAGGGCAACACACCTGTCATGCGCCAACTGTATATGCAACGCGTTCTCATTCCAGTTTGTCACATAGCAATGTTTTGTCATGTGCCCTTCGCGTCATATCCAGATGTGCAAGGTACCCTTTGGCATCGCCAGCCGACGTGCTAAGCCTTCCTTGATGCACAACGGGACCTTTGGCGTCTGTAGCCAATGCAGTAAGTCTGCCCTTTAGCGTCTCTAGCCGACGCGTAAAGGCTCGCAGCCTGCGCGTTTGCTGCTACGTTGTTTTGGTTATGTTTAGGCACAAAACATCAGTGACGTTTGGTTAAGTTCAGGCACAAGACCTACTTGGTTAGGTTTAGGAAATGACTGGTGACGCTTGGTTTCAAATGGGACACAAACTTTGATCTGCTGGGTCAAAGTCATGTGTGTAACCCTCCACTCAATCCCAACTTCCACCCCTCTTGGCACTTTCGCGCTTTGGAAAGTAGGACGTGCTACGTCATCTGTTCAAGTCGTCTGATACTGACACAGATGGCTTTACATTGCAGGTACATTAAACCTTTGTGTGTCTTTGTCTGATGCCAAAGGGTACCTGTGTCTGGATGGGATGTGAGGGGCTATGACAAAACATCAATATCTGACGAGCTGGGCATGAGAACAGGCTGCAAAATGTGTTAACTCTTCCTAATTCTTCATTACCAATTATGCTATAAAAGATTGATAGCCATTCCATGTCTGTGTCCTTAGTACTAGTAATACTTAGCATGCCTTAGCACTGCTTAGCATACTGTAGGAAGGCTGGAGGCAGAAGGGACACTGTTAAACCCAGCTTTATTAAAAGTGAAAACATGCATTTCGGTATCTCCGCTTCCTTTTGCCTAAAGGTTGTTCGGTAGTAACCCAATGACCAGTACATGGAAGAGCCAATTCCTATACTTATGAAAGTGTGAGGGCAGAACTTCTGAGATGCTGTGTGGAGTCACTGTAGACAGGGGTTTAAAAAGCAAGCTCCCCAATATGGTTGTATGCTGTATTTTTTATGAATCAATGTGTCAAGGGGAGAACTTTTAAGGTGTTGGGGGACATTTTTCTTTTCTTTTTACTTTCATAGAGCTAACAAAGCAGTGCTTCCAGTCACTGGGATAAGCAATGGCAAGACCTCCTTGGAGGGACATAGTGGACACACAAATACAAATACATTTTCTTACTTCTGGTGGCTGAATACTACCGACTGCATTGTCTAACATCATTTCACCCCTGTAACAAATACTGGACTATACAGTCAGGAGACAGTACTGTAGCTGGGATCTGCTGATCCAGGCTGCAAGGGATAGATGTGTGATGCTTTTTTGGAGCATCATTGATTACTCTTTTTTTTCCAACCAATCACTACTGCGCAGACTCAGGTTCCGAATGACACCACCAACTCAAGATGGCAGCGCTTGTGTCCGGGATATTTTGGCTTCATTTTTGTAAAGTGAGAGGAAATGGATCCATCTTTATGTACTGTATGTCATGCATATTGTAGAGAATAAGACATGGGTGTCTTGGCACACAGGACTACCATAAATACTTCTATGTACACATATACAGTATGTTGCCAACCCTTATTCCATTTTTAGCAGTTTGTTTTGCATTTACTGTATTGCTTTGCATCTCTTTTTGCCCGTCAAGCTCTTTTTTCACTTTTTAAATAAAAATAAAAAAATTGTTCCATTATGGTATTTTCTCACAACTTCTGGAGTGGTATTGTGTGGTAACTGTTGAAATAACATAATTTGTTATTTACATTCTCAACTGTGTGCAGATGTACAATTTCATAGATGTTTAACAGTATGGGTGTGTTCATTCAACATGGAGACACATTGTGTTTATTATATTATTCTGCAGTTCATTATTACTGCTTCAAATGTGCTTGTAAGCCAAATATAATGCCTTATAAGCACAAGTACAGTGCATTATTTTTTACTTTTCATTTAATTCAGATCAAATTATTCAACATCTGAACTGTTTCACATTGTAAACCACACTGACATGTAACTGCATCCAGGTCTGAGGTTGAATCTTTGCTGTGTGGTCTAGTCATGACCTGAGGTGTTTTAGCCCCCACCGCCACCACCCCCAGCTCTCTGCTCAATGCTCTTTGCTAGACTCCGTGTCTCATTTGAATATATTGATTGGGCCATCTGTAAGCCATTTATCTCCTTCAAAAGACCGTTAAAGTAGGCCTCCCCACCTCTTAGCCCGCCCACCACTGTTTCCCTGACAGAGAGAATATACACTCACATAAAGGAGGACACACACTCACACTGACTGCAGAAATGGAACAAATATCCTCAAAAAATTGAATTCTTTTACTGAAACACCACCTTTAAACAAATAAAAGCAGCAGCAGAAGCAGCCGTGCTCGCTGTGATTTGAGATAAGGGCCAGAAAACACATCATGTAAACACAAGCCCATGGTGGGTGAGCTGAGCGCACTACTCCAGCCTGCTTTGGGAAACCAAACACTATCTAATGCTTCATTTAGTGTTGCTGAAATTCTCACCAAATAATGAAACCAATTATTGCATTCATACGGTGAATAATGCCTCCTTCAAATAATCTGCTTATCTGGCCTTGCCTCTATGGCTTTATGTGTGTGTATGTGTGTCTGCGGACGTGTGTGTGTGTGTGTATCTGGCTATCATCATAAACTGCACCCTGACATCGCCGAAGCAGGGTTCTGGCACATCTGCAAGCCCTAGATATTCTTTGAACATGCGTATGTGTCGTCAGCAGAGTGCATGCATCATCATGATTGACTTATTCCTGACATTCCCAGTGGTAAAGCCTAGGTAAAGGATTACCCTCTAGTCTTGGACTGCTGCCCACTGTACAGTAAAGACCTTTGAATACATTTACATAAGGAAAACACACAAATTGTGCGTCTCCAACCGGCATAAGTCTCTTTTGTGTGTAGCGCCTTTTACTGCCTCTTTGTTCCCTCCTTTGTCTCCATTCTTCATTCAAATCTGTTTTCTCCTCAGACAAACCGTTGGCGGGCAGCCATTTGCAAGACCGAGCAAGGGGGGGAAGAGCTAGAGAGAAGACTACATGAAGAGAGGGAGGCGAGGGAAGGCAGAGGCAGGAAAAGAGAGAAGGAGGAGTGGAGAGAAGCAGGGATGCGTGGAAGAGACGAAACTGAGAGGGAACGACTGAGCAGGGAAAAGAAAAAGGGAAACAAAATGAAATGGTAGAGGTGACTTCACGCTCCACCCCTCAACACAAGCACATTCTTCTGTTTCCTCAGCATGGCGGTTGCGGATCACCCTCTACTCCTGCGGGCTGCAAGTTAACATTTGAAATTTCTCTACTCCGACAAGGTGAAGGGTGGCGGTCGCTATCCAGCGGAGACCTTGCCTCTGTGTGTAAGTACAGGGCACGGGCAGATGGTGGAAAATTGGCATCAGCGCTTGAACCATACGGAGCATATGCACATGGGGGAGTTTGCAAAGACCCAGGGCATGGGGTGCGAGCCGAGGACCGGCGCCTGCTGAGGCTGGCACAAGACACAAGGCACTGACATTGGCAGTGGTGAGGGGTAACAGTGCGGGTGAACTTCTTTTGGAAGGCCCCAGAACCAGAGAGTCGGATTTCCTAACCAGACAACTGAAAAGTGTCTCATATTTATAGCTGCAGGCGACATTTTTGCGTTATGTCTGGACACAAAGGTTGAACATCTTCACCACCTCCAAAACACACTAGGAAGACATTTAATTTCGTGATGTCTTCCAGGATTTATTGGTGCAGACCAACAGTTAATTGGGGGCTGCCAGGGCACAACACTGTTTGTGTTCAACTTTAAATCATTAAGTTGATGCACTCACAAGGACTTACATGCGAGCACACATGTGTTTAGTTATATGGTTCCTGGTGAGTTCCAACCTGTGACCTACTCAGAAGATTGTGCATTATCCACGCTACAGCTGTGATGCATATATAAGATTTCTTACAAAAATGTATACTGTTGATTCACATTATCATCAGTCTGAGGCCATTTTATAAAACAGACTTCAACAGTGTTAATACTGTAGCAGTGAGGCACATTGATGGACCTGTACAGAGTCAGACAGCAGCATCACCCCACACCTAAACACCAGAGGCCTGTCACAGAGGTGCTGCTTTGTTCAAAGTATGGACAGAGCATGTCTAGTATCCAGGAATTCCATGGAACGATCACGAACCACAGTCTTAAGAACAGTAGCATCGGCTCAGGTCCATTAAGTGTCCCATTAACAGTGGGGATGTAGCAATCATCAATACACCTGTGAGTTTCCTGCTATGACATGCCAAAATGTCTGCTGTGCAACCAGTCCTTTCTTTAAACAGCAGGTGGACAATGTACATTATTTGATGTGTTTTATTTAAAAGAACAGGAGCAGAATTATGAATCCCGAAAGGAGAAACAAACTAGCATAGAAGGTTGCATTTAAAGAAACTAAGTTAATAAATTTAATGTGCTTTTTTCAAGTTTTTTGTGATGGAATGTATTTTTCATAGAAATCACAATCACAATCTGAAAATTCCTGCAGTCATAAATTAGGGATTCAAGTTACCATAAATTCTCTAATACTAGTCTTGATGTGTATTTACCTTGACTATATATAGAGGGTGTCAGGCCTTTATTTGGAACAGGGGCCTTCATTCACAATATCACCTGTTAAAGGTCCAGTGTGCAGGATATAGGGGCAGAAATGGGATATAATATTTATAATTATGTTTGCATTAGTGTAAAATCACCTGGGACTAAAACCTTTGTGTTACCTTAGAAACCTTTTATACCTACAGAGGTACATGTTGCCCCGCTATGTTGCTCCAGTAGCCCAAAATGGACAAACCAAAGACTGGCTTTAGAGTGATTTACACGTTTTCAAGGTCATTGTAGAGGAGGGTGAGACGAAGGGTGTTCAGTTTCTTGCAATCTGAAACCATTTACATTTAGTTTTGCACAACGTTCCCCAAAATCAGCCACTTTTGGCACAGGTTCAGTCATACTTCAACCTCTCCTCTCTGAAAATCAGGACAATGATGTACAAGTGTATCTCAGGTAAGTGTGTATGTTTACCAATCGATCTACTCCACCCTGACGTGTTCAGAGTCCTAGTGTCATTATGGCCACTGTTTGGTGCTATAAAACAAGAGTTGGACAGTGCTGATAGCAGTGAGGGATATGGATGGGCCTTTACAGAGTTAGACAACAGCATCACCATATATCTTCCAGGGTAGAGGCCTATCATCGCCGCGCTGCTACGGAGGGGTTTGTCATAGAAGTATGCACACGAACATGTCCAGTATCCTTGCATAACGCTGATATGTGCCGACTCGCTATCTATAAGCACACGTTCAGATACACACACAAAATTTTGTTATTTCTCCCTTGTCCCATCTTCCTATCACCAGTCCATCACCCCTTCCTAAAACACCC
>JBBPCS010000133.1:74475-85019 GCA_037974645.1 Hollardia meadi
CCACAACCCCTTCCAAAAACACACAACCCCCCCCCCCCCCCCTCCCAACACACACATACATACAGTCCTTTCTTTCTTAGATGTGTCTGTACACGACTCCCTGGCCGCAAATCCTTCAGTGGGATGGATGAGTGTCTCCAGCCCATTCATCATCCGCCTTATCCGCCACCCTCGCCACTGTTTTTATATCAGCCAGCAGTCACACTGACAACTGATGGCCCCCCCTCTCTCTCCCTCTTCCTCCCTTCCTTTCTTTTCTCCCCCATGAGTCTTTCTCGTGCCATTTCGCTTTTTTCTCGCTCCCCAGTGTCCCGCTTGCTTTGCTTGTACGACTGACAGTGTGCATGCTTGTGGGTGTTCGTGCACGCTTTCTCACCTCCCCACCTCCTTCCTCCTCCTTCTTACCCCACTCGTGCAGATCTCCTTCCTCCACCTCCCGCTCTTCCTCTCCGTGTCCCTCTCCATCTATCTATCTATCTCCTGTGCACCGTTGGGACCGGAGTGGCACCTTCAGAGCGGCCCGTAAAAAGGCCCTATAAAAAGCCCCAACACGCGGAAGAAAGGGTAATGATGAAATTTAACTGCTCCTCTTGGTGCACCTGGGGTCTGGCCCTGTGTGTGTGTGTAGATATATGAGCATGTGTGTGTCGTGTATGTGTTTATGTGTGTTCGGCGAGCGTGAGGCCTGGGCACTGAACCGGAACTGCCCTGCTAGGGGGGTCAATGTCATGGCACCGCCATGAGAGTTATTGCTTTTTAAAGACGCGCTATAGATTTTGTGGGGGAACTCATTTACACCGGCATAAAATGGAAGGTGGCAGGGGAAGTTTAAACTCTAAAAAGGACGAGGGAATGGGAGACCGGGAGGAAAATAGGTTCAATGGCTTGAGTGGCCTCACCGGTGTGATACCGATTTAACCCTTTGTGGAGGACAGACACTGATTTTTATTTTTTCAGAGAGTGAAACAAAAAGAAACCTAGGATAGACTCTAATTCAGAATGTTATGAGTTCAAGTTATGTGCCTTTGTCTGTTCAGGTGTAGCTCACACTTTATTGCAGTATACTGTGTACAGTATATGTCTATAAAATCCATACAGAGTTATGTCCACTGCAGATGCCGAAATAGCATGTTGTTAAAGTGATTTATGAAGTGTGTCGCCTCAACATTTTTTAATGTTTTATTGATGCAGTAGTGCCATAACGTCAATGAATAGGTCCCATTAAAATCTAATGGCCTTGTGGTGTATGTGTTTGTTAGTGCAAGGTAAATTCTCCAACTGTGTGTGTGTGTGTGTGGTTGAAGCCACATGCAGCTTCAGGCCTGCATGTCAGGGCAGGACTATTTTCAGTTCAGTTACTGGCTGGAGCCCAGCACCCTCCCCGGACTCAGATGCTGGCTCACTGGCCTCCTCAGCCTCACCCTGCCTCCCTTGCCTCCCACCTGTCCCTGGCTGTAAGCCTCCATGGCTGGCCTGCCGGCATGGAAAATCAGCCTTTGATGGGCCTGAGGGGACTGGAGGAGGGGACGACCGGGCTTGTGGAGAGGATGAAAGTCCCGGGAGGAGCAGCACGCACTGACTGACAGGGCTTGACACTGGAAGGGCCTGCAGCCCAGGCCTGGCGCCTTTCCTCTAGCAACCACCAGGCCTCACTGACTGGCCTGCAGAGTTGAATCCTGTCTTCCAGGGCTCCAAGTAAGGAGACCTTGTTCATGTACAATGTCCCCATCCCGTTAAAACTGCACTAAATTATATATAACACTGCAAACTTTTTATCTTCCAAAATGAGTAATTGAGGCAACCTGCAAAGCCAGCTCATGATTTCACTTTCTCTCATTGTAGTCTGGCAAGACATTTCTTTTGTAACAGAAGTTATTTATTGTAGGCTATACAATAGATCTTTGGCACTTCAGTCATCAACCTGAACTCGAAACGATGTCCACCTTCTCCTAAACTGTCTTTCAAATTAGTTTTCAAATAAACCTGAAGCAATTATCATGCAGTTTTACTGGCCTGTTGGCATATCTGTTTGATTTCCATCGTTTAGTGACTGGTCTGACTTTCAGCTGCTGGGCTTAACTGATTCCCCTT
Organism: Hollardia meadi; assembly: GCA_037974645.1. Lineage (NCBI taxonomy): Eukaryota > Metazoa > Chordata > Actinopteri > Tetraodontiformes > Triacanthodidae > Hollardia > Hollardia meadi. The sequence goes on from JBBPCS010000133.1 coordinate 76,567, forward strand.
TTGTTCAGGCTAAAGTGGAGTCCACATTCCCTAACTTTTGCCTGTCCCAGACAAACTTTTGAGACCTGACACTAAACCCTGGAGCCTCTGCCTGTAACAATGGGTCATCTAGTTTGATGTCTTGGCCTCAGCTTCCTCAGATGCAATGACAGCTTTCTAACGTTTCACTTTATGTTATGACTCTGAGAAAAAGCAGTATTAAATTTGTTAAATTGAAAGACAGCTCCGAGAATTATTTTTTTTCCCCCTATCTGCTCTGAGTGCATTACCTGTGCATATTTGAATAATATATTCGGCTACACTCTTACCAGTTATGGCCAGTACACCTTGTCTGAGATCAGTTTATAGTTGATGCACCACTATTCATCATGAAAATTGGATAGGAACAAAAATATCCTGGAGTGTTAGCAGTACAGTGATTCTGCGATTTGATTTTGTTGTACCCACGCTCGCTTTAAAACCCATGTAGCAAAAATGTAGCGTCATAGACACTTAGATGTTGTTTGTGGAATGAGGTAGATGTTTTTCACAATGTTTGGAATGTACTGATGCAAAGGAACATAGAGAAATGTGCTTATTAGCCTTTTCAAGCACCTTAATAATGAAATAACGAAATAAAATGTATATGTAAAATGTATAATATATATATATATAAAGTACAGGGTTTATAAGGGCTAACCATTATTATTAACCATAATTACTAATGTATGTTGTTATCCTTGTAATGGTCACTGACAGAAGGTCATACTCTACTTGTATTAACTACTACAACAGTGGTCTTTAAAGTTAAAGTTAAATTTTTCCCAACAGCAACCAGTGAATAAATGACCAAAGATTTCTTCCAGAGACATGGGAGGAAACTACAAACTTCTCTTAGTTATGATACCATTGTGCTCACCAAAGTAATTGCTAAGAATGAAACAGATGATCAGGCAGGTTGTAATAAAACCCTCAGCTTAGTCTAAATGACCGAATGAGGTTTAGATAATTTGGATAAAGTGTTGGATCTCTTACCTGTAACCTGCACCATCTCCACTGCACAACAGACGTCCACAACAAGTGGAGGGTTTGGGCCAACAAACCCAGAGAACATCAAAGTATTCAGGAGACATCACTATGGCAAAATCAGTCAGTTTTCCTAAATTTTGCCTCCATGTTTTGAGGCCTTCACCTCTGTGGTAGCAATTATCTTCAGAGACCACTTGTGGCATCAGTTAATAGTAGATATTGGAAATGTATTTGAATGTTGTTGGTTATTAACTTATCTTTAACTGTCAAACAACATACTTGCACCAGTCTGTGTGGAATGTCCATCCTGCCAATGTACAATCCAATGAAACATGTGCCATGCATAAATTACTTCTACTTCCTGCAAAACAGCTTATTGCTAAAAGGATTAGGGTGACACACATATAAACAACACAAACATGCTAATCCTCATTAGCACTGCTGAAAGCCCCTCTGATGCAGTAGTGGAGAGAGGGGGGTATATAGCCAGGCAGAATGGTGGGAGGCAAAAAAGTCACTTGGCTGCTAACGCATACACACAGCGTACACACAGACAGACCGGGTGTGCGGTTTCCTCGCATCAGATAGAAGTTGATCGATAGACGGAGAGAGTGTGAATGAAAGGAGGGGTCAAAGAGGAGATGAGTGGCGGTAGACATGGACCTTCAGCCAACAGTGCTGGCACACACCACAGGCTCCCTCTTGGTTTTTGGATCTGACAATTCCAGTGTAATAACAGATAAATAGAGAGGGCTCATCAGGCCACAAAAGCAAACAGCTTGGGCTTGCCAAAGGGAACAGAGGGAGTCAATGTTGGAGGGCGTGCATATGTATTTGTGCATGTAGAGAGAGGAGAGACAGAGAGAAAGAGCTAATGGCTGACATCTGGCATTGGTCGCCCCCATCTGAGTCCTGCGCTCCAGCCCCATACTGTCATGCTGAATGATAAAGCAGAGAGATTGCCTCTGAATCGGCACACTTGCAGATCCCCTGGCCAGCCCTGGAGGTACGGGCAGGAGAGCCTCTTCCAGCCATTCGCTGGTTAATGTGCCAATTTGTTTTCCAGAGTGCTGGAAGGAAGAATTTATCGCCATGTTCTGCGGCTGTGGGCAAAAACTAATAAAATGCTCTTTTGCTGAAATTCAGTTAATTGGCCACAGTAGGGATGGAGAGCTTGAGGAGTAAGAGGAGCATTGGCCGCAGTTGAGTTGGCAGTTTGCAGATGTTTACCAAGAACCCCCCTGCCCTGTTATATACTGCCTCTCCCCCCCAACCCACCAGTCACTTACATAAATATACACTCTCCTTTCATTTTCTTTCATCTAACCTACCAGAGAATTGAATATCCATTGTAACAAGTAATTTTTGACTTCTTTTAGCTTTGTTTTGGTCTTCATTAACAGTCTACTGTTTGATGCTCAGCAGCAAGTATAGCAGGTTTATTCAGAGCCCAGTCACCACAATAAATGTTGGTAATATCTGTGTACCACGGATATGTTGAACCATACAGTATCATTTGCTGCAACTTCACGCCTCTTTTAATTTTAATATGTTTTGACAATGCTGTGCTTAAGGTCTGGTTAGGTTTAGGCTCAAAAACACTTGTTTAGGGCTCAGAAAACATCATGTTTTGGCTTACCAGTTTTTTGTCTCCACAAATGATCCCAACGTCTCCTTAAAAATATTTGGTTTTGTCGTCACAAACAGGGCGGGAAAAAGTGGTCTCTCGCTTCGTAGCTGTCTCGCCAACATACTGTAGGTCTCACGTATTGCCGAAATTTTGATACGATACATATGAAAGTACAAACTTAACATGTCCGTGGTTTAGAGAAAAACTTACAATCCCAACATTTTATTCTCGCAACTGGGCTGCACTGAAACCAGCTTGCTAAGTGCTCAGTAGGGCATTTTTGTCAATATGAGGAGATTTTTTTCACAAACTAGTCATGTGATGCAGCCTAGTGCAGCTTAAAAAAGAAGTCTGTTCACAGTGGGCCAGTTTTCAATGGATTTACCTTCAACTGAAGAACTAGTGCACATGAAAACATGTCCACAGTGGATGACCCACAGTCACTGCGCACTGTTTCTGAAAAGAGGTGTTGCGTTAAATTTTTAAAATGCAATATTTTATTCATTTCAGTCATTTCTTTGACTGCATGAACAAAATTCCATTCATCTCTGTTGTAGCTGGGCAGACGCAGAAATCTCAGATAAATGTTTAAACAAATAAAACCAAAACCTACCTGCATGGTTAGATACAACTTGAGGTAAATAAGTGAATTTTTTTTTCGGACTTTGGGTGAAACAACATCTTAAGGTCAAGTTTAAGGGCTTGATTATGTGATTGTATTCGGTTTTCTTCATTTCTTTACAACATGTTGTCTATCAAAGTAGTCTATCTAGCCCCATCTTCACTCACATAATGATTTCATGGTGGAGAAACAGTGCTGTCCGCCTTTAGCCATAGATCCTATTATTTGAAAATTAAATAGTGCATCCGGCTCACAAATTTTTTAACAGCAAGTTGGCAGACATCACTCACTGTGACTGGGAAGAAATGAGACAAAGGAAATGACAAAGACAAGGAGGAGTGAGGATTATAGAGAAGTGAAGCAGGATCATAAGGAGAGTACGATGGGATAAAACTAGTTGGTGCTTTGGCTCTTCTTCCTGTGCCAGCCCTGAGTCAAAGCCAGTGGAGTTCTACCAGGGGATGCTCTCCAGAATCTGGCCACTCACTAATTACTGGAGGTTTTGTTTGGGAAATTATCTCCATGTCCATTGCTGCATTTCACAGCAAATTAGCCGTGGAAATCCCAAAAAACAATAAATAAGGCTGAAATTGTTCATGGGGTCTCCGCTGATTGTCTCGTTCACTTTCTTTGTCCTCCTCCCTAATGCTGAAGAAACTATGAGCCTGTTTCCTTTATTTGGGAATTCTTTCTGCCCTCAAAAAAGAGACAAATAAAGGCTTTGTTTAGGTCGCGCTGCGAGGTAGCGATAAGCTCTCAGTATTGATGCCAGAGTGTGGAAAAGGCATTCTTAGTGCTGTCATGCACACATACCTACTGGGCTATTCTTGCCATATAAGCGCAGTGGAATTAGCATGTTGAAAAGGAGTTGTTTCAGTGTATATCCAAAAATCTCCTACAGGAAGCAGGAAAAGCTTGATATGATTGAAATGTTGAAAATAAGTTTTATTTATTCCTTGTTATGTAAACACTGAGTTCTATCCAATACAACAATGAAATGATGACCAAAAAATGTATCTTTATATTTGTTAGGATCAAATTTTGGTAATTCAGGCCAGGGAATGCAAATCAAAACTGATTATTAGGAATTGTATCCATATTTGACTATTACACACCTCACATTTTACGTGCAGTTCCAGGTTGCAGGGAGACATTTGTCCTTTATGTAGCGAAGTAGCACTAAGTAAGAGTGTGGAGGTCAGAGATGGGACATGGTAGCAGGTCTGACTTTCCTGTGGGAGACCGGATCAGCCACTAATGGACCAACAATTAACATTTGTCTTTGTATTATCTGTAACCACAAACTATTGTCCCTAACCTCAACAACACTGTAGTGATTGTTGGTAAAAATGTTCCATCCAAACCATCCAATATCAACATTATTGTCAAAAACAATTGTAAAAAATCTGTTGTTTCAGTCCATATCGGAACCAGGATCAAAAACCCATCTTTTTAAAATTGTTTATTTTCATTTGCAACAACGTAAATATTAGTGGAAGCATAATACTGCTCAGATTTAATATTTTTATCAACAGCATGAGGAAATGTTGAGTATATCTGCCAAGCCACAAAATACAACAATAGTTTATTTTACGTGTTATTTTACCTTATTTGTTATTGTTGTATTTGTTTCGTTACTTTATTTGTTAGGAACGACTCTGGTTTTGGTAAAATACTGGAAAAGTCAACAGTGACTCGAAGCTAACGACAGGCAAGAGACGAAACGCCAATCTTAAATCATCTGCCCTGACCACTTTCATGAATGTGCAACAAAAATGTTGCACCTCCTTCACTTGAAAAAAAAAAAAAATCATTACCAGTGAACATTATGCAGGCAGAAATTACGTTCCCCATGAAAACATAACTGGCAAAACAATGTTGCAGGGGTTAGCAGATGAATTAAATTCATAGGAGACAGATTTGAAAATTGATATAGTGCAACTGATAACTATTTGTTTCACATAACAGAGAGTGCCAACTTTCACCTTTCTGACCAGATTCACTGGGACCCTTCACTGTATGGATAAAACACAGCTATTAATATACAAAAACTTCCAATCAAAAGACCATTTGTGGGGAACAAAATATTATGTGTGTCTTTCAGTTTCCACTGCATAACCCACACTCTTTTTCCAGAGGTGGCAATAAAAGCCTGACCTTGGCACTTAAACAGTTTGCTCAGAGTTCTACCAATATTAACTCATTTGTTTTAATATAAACTTAAGTCAGACCAAGGAAGTAAGAGATCCTGTCATGTTTTCATTTTCTATGTCATATTATGTACAAATACTGTAGTCAGTCTGTATTCTATGGGTCTGCCAAAGGAGACCAGAGTAAAAGCAAATAACAGACACTGAATAAAATGCTTTTAATTGTACTAGCTATCTTCGAAAGGTAACCTACCCAGACCTGAATTAGGGATGTCAGGGCCTGGCTATCACTGACGTATGAAAACCATCAGTCGTTCCCCACAGATTGCCTTTGGATTGGTATTTCTATTCATATGTATTCAAACACGTCTAAAAACCCAAGTAAATTATACCAAACATTCAGTCCATGAGGTCAAATACGAGTCCTCACCAAGTTGGATTCAGATGACATATTTTCCTGTCTTCTCCAAGAACACGTCAGCTAGCATGAATGTGTAAACCCTGGAGGAGTGGTCATCAGTTAGTGACAGTAAGTGGGTCAGTCCATTCTGCAGGGTGCGTGGGTGGGCGTCCAGACCACCCAGGCCCTGACACACGCAGAGGAGGATGAGCAGGGCGAAGTGCTTGTGTGTGTCTGTGTGTGTGTTTGCGTGTGGGGTGGGGTTTAGGAGATGTATAGAGGTACTATACCCAAATGACAAGCCCACTGGTCTCATGGCAAGGCACAATTAATGACCCGTGCCAACATTACAGGATGAAAAATCCCCACTGTCCGAGCACCGCCCGCCCAGCCTGGCAACTGGAATTCTTCATTAGGTCTGGCAATGGAAGAGAGGGTCTGAGAGACTGTGTATCATCTTTGGGACGGTACATGGGGAAATATTAGACAGTATGGTTGGACAATGTGTTGCTGAAAATGTAAGTTATACCTAAGCAAAAAAAAAAAAAAAAATCTGTGTTTTAGCAGAACATGTTATAGAAGGTGGTCCGTAGCAAACTTGTCTCATCTATCTGGTTTCTGTTGGCAAATGAATGTTTTTGAACACCTTGGAAACTAGTATTGAGCATACATTTTTATGATGTTTTTTTTATCTTTATTGGTCAGCTCGTATTGACATAAAATTACACACAGTTAGACATAAAATCTACTCAAGAAATCATCCCTATCAAAAGGTCTGTGCATTATAGAGCAGCACATTGTTTCTGTAAAGACACACCACTCTCAACTCTTTGAAGTGTGATTTTCAATCCTTGCACCACAAAGTGAAACTCTATTCATTCGATTTGAACTGACCCCTCTGCCTTTACACTGTCTCTGGTTAAGCTGCTGTACTTTTTTAGGGATTTCCATAAACTGTTCTCAAATAAAAGTTCATTTTTTTGGTATTGACAATTGCCGGGGTCGTCACAGACAAAAAAAATGTAATGTGTACACTAGTGGCATTATTAATATGTACATTTCCACAGCATCAGTTCAATGAAATAAAAAAAAACATTAAATGTACCTTTAATTCTTATTGTATGACATAATGAACTGCTCCCTCTTCAGTTTCTACATAGTGGGAGCATTCAATGTACATGTGGGGGTAAAGGAGGATTCTGCTTAGGATCCAAAAAGGCTTGCCCTGGCTGCTGCTTCAGACTAATCACATCTTCATGTATAACAGTCCCTTCTACAGTCAGTCCAGACTCAACCAACCAACCACTGTGCGTCCTCCACATTCTCACCTCGTCATTTTAAAAGCCACAGGGCCAGGGAAAACAAATCGAACCAATCTCAGGCGTGGAAATCGCTCTCAAAATAACAACTGCAAATGTAGAAATGTATTATCTTCACCCTCCAAATCCAATTTATTTCATGCATATCTTACCATCTAAATTGAATACGGCATGTAGCTTGTGCGGGAAACCACTTTGAAAAGACTTGCCTTATCTTATCGCTGTCTTATCCTGGGCATCTCGCTTTCTAACCATGCACAGGCGTCAAAGTGTGTAGGGCTCTGCTCGGGGTTGTCTCGCTGTGTTTTCATTGGTCTTCTCGCATTACATGTTTTGCCTGATCACCCACCCAAACCGCTGTAAACTTTTAAAGGAGCCTCCTCTCCGCGTTAATTGACATATATGAAGTTAACACATTTTTAATTAAGGGCAATTATCAGATTCTAGAGGGCTTTTAATTATGGCCAGATATACTCAGTGAAAATATTGTGAAAATTAGTAGAAAGTGACTGTTTGAAAACCATCATTTAGGATCTGGAGAAAAAAAAAAGATAATTATTTAAAGGGTAAATTATCTCACTGTGGGTAGCACTTAATAAAAGTTAACAAGTACTCTCTGACAAAATGGAAACCTTAATTAAATAAGGATGATTGTTGTTGTTAATTGAATTGGACTGACAGGCAGAGTCTGGTCCTGGTTCTCTGGTCGTTCAGCTCAGACTGAGAGCGTGGCCCGTCCATTGATTAGAGATCTGCAGGACGGAGTTATTCCTGTTCACACACCTTTGAAGCTAGTTAGCTTCAAAGGTTAAGCCAAAAAATGGGAAAAGGAAAATTTCCAAATTCAAATATGTACTGTGCAGGCACTTTGATGTTTTGATTTTAATGACCCCACAGCCATTTACAAACTTTACATGTTTCATGATCAGTATGATGTCTTGTCCACCCACCACTGTTAAGAGTAAAATAATATCACAGGAATCCTTTGAAACAGTTCCCAGGACTCAGCCCCCACATCCCAGCACATGCTTCACAGAGGTAGTTCACTGATTGTGTGTGTGTGTTGGGGGGGGGGGGGGTGTCACGGTGTGGTGTGTTTCAGATCGTTCCCACACTGAACGCTTCACAGCACTGTCCATCGGGTCGCTTACTGATCTACCTAAACACTTCCTCTCTCACACTCCCCGCCCGACCTTTCTTTCTTGCTCCCACACTTCTCGGCCACCACACTTCTCTATTAGTCGCATCAGCACACACACACACACACACACACACACACACACACACACACACACACACACACACACACACACACACAGACAGA
>JBBPCS010000133.1:85119-101494 GCA_037974645.1 Hollardia meadi
ACACACACACACACACACACACACACACACACACACACACACACACACACACACACACACACACACACACAGGTTCTAAGGAGATTGTATTTGCCTAATCATATGCATTTTCCACTTCATTTCCATGCTTTCTCAGCTAGAGGCACTCTGAAGCCAACACAGCAATATCCACATTTATGTTACTACTACAATACACAACCACTCTGGGTAATATCTCCCACACAGCTTACAACTTATATACTAAATGCTTGTAGTGCTTTCACTAGCAGCACTGACATAGTCAACGTTTAACGCTTCCATCAGTGAAACGAACAACCAAAAACATCAACAAATTTACAAGTTAAAAGCGACTTACTATCTCAAACTTGATCAGCACGTGTCATAAAATAAGTTGGTAAAGTCTTAAAAATATTCTAATAATAATATTCATGATGATAATATAATACATGATACTTTTTTTTTTCTCTGAGATGCATCCAGTTGGTAGCAGTAATAGTAGCACTAATAGCAGTAGTGTAGTAGTAGCAGGTGGTGGTGGTGGAAGAAGTACTTAAATGCAATAGTAGCAAGTACAAAATTATTATACTTAAAGTACGCAAGAAAAGTACTCATGCAGAATTTCAGAAAAATGTATATTGTAATTTTTGGGATATAATTATTTGCAAATAAATATTTTTTTTTATCACTTTATAGCAACATTATGCAAAAATAAGTATTTTCAGGCAATTTCAGATTGCAATTCATTTTTACACATGCATTTGTTATGATTACATTAATCATTCATAGTTAATTGCATATTGCATCATAAGTCAAGAAAATCAGGACTTGAGTCCTTGTCCAGGACTTAAGTAACAGAAAACTGGTGTAGGCTTTTGTTGGGGTCATGTTTTTATCCTGAATTCATGTGGAGTTTTAAACAGTGCTTCTGATGTTTTTCAACCTAGTGATCAAATATTTTTTTGCATATATTAGCAAGTATAAAAGTATTAGCAATCTGCAGCTTCACCCTTACCATACCCTTATTAACCTTGACAAAGCTGCATCAAAGCTTAGTCAGTACCTTAAAAAATGCTGACATGGTAAAATGTGATGGTCGAATGAAGTTGTTCGAGGACAAAAGTAGAAGTAAAAGCACACCTCGGAGGACCAGTCAAACTGACGCGATGCTGCCAATCACACACCACCATAGTCAGCATTTTATCACAGCAGGATGACGTCTTTTACCCTCCTGTCATTCAACCTGTGGTCTCCCATCTCTCTTTTATTCTATTATTCTACCCTATGTGAAGTAAGTATTGTTAATATGTGTACTTACGTAAGCATGTAACTTCTCTATTACCAAAACAAATATTCATCATGTTAGCACGTTAATGACTTGTCCTAACGTGTCCAATTTGTGATCTTTCCAAACTGTACACTGCAGCCAGTGTCAGAAATGTTGATGCTTTTAGCCCTTCAAAATGAAAGAAGTAGCTTTAAACCAGAGAGGCAAAAGTGTCACGGCTTGTGCCAAGAACACTTGTAAAGGGGTTGGACCCAGATGCAGACGCCAGAGGCTGATACAGTGCAATAATATCTATTAAATACAAAACCACAAAAGCTTGCAGAAGGTGAGTAGAGGCAAGCAGAGGTCAAAACTGAGAATCAGTCCAACAAGGCAAACAGATCCAAAAGGGGAAGAGGCAAAAATCCATTATCCTAATGCACAGGCAAAGTCCAGAAAACAGAAAGGCAAAGTCCAGAAAACAGAAAGGCAAAGTCCAGTAAAAACAGGAAGCGCAGGAATGGAGGCTCACTGGGGAACACGATGAACTGACAACCAAAAATAGGCACTTTTTAACTTAAGCATTGTCCTTCGCTACATTACGGGTCACATATCTTACACAGTGAAGACAAAAGTGACATGAAACAGTCATGATAAAAATAAATAGATGAAGCTGGTGATGTGTCTGCAGACAAGACTCACTGTACTCTTTGTACACTCTGGAGAAGATACATACTGAATATATACATTTACTGGTTTAGTGGCAGGACGAACGTCCACCTTCAGAGAGGTACGAATGTGAGGACCTTCTCCTGTTTTTTTCACAATTTCACAGTTGTGTCTGCAAAGCTTTATTTATATCAAAACGTTTGAGGAGCGTGGTTGGACAAAGAGGCTGAGTTGACTGGTTATATTGGGGCAGAGAGTCTGAGTGAACTGGTTATATTGGGGCAGAGAGTCTGAGTGAACTGGTGCCTGGAGAAGTTTTATTCTACTCTTAATTCTATAAGTTGTGTCCAGTTATTTAAATTATGTGACATACATTTTGTTTTGTTTTTGTGCCCACCGTGATGTCCATAGACTTTTATTTATTTATTTATTTATTGTCGGTTATTTTTGTTTGTTTGTTGTATATTTATGATAATCAGTAGTATGGGCTGCAAAAGGCTCTGTATGGAAATGGAATTCATTGTTAGTTTGGACACCTGTGCTCATGTTAATGATCTTGTTCCACTAGTGTGTATTTTCATATCTAATGCAATTTATTTGGTAGCTCAAAGTTGTTCTTTAATGTAACAGAAGTATCATATAATCATTAATGCAACTCAGTTACCTTGACCTCAAGTTTTAGCTGTCACTGTACTTACATGGCACATTTTTACAGAAGTAGTTTTACTCGAATAAAACTCCCCAACTGTATTTATGTAACAGTACTTTTCTTGAGAATGATCCTGTATTACCTGTATGATTTTATAGAAAAGGATGCAGAGACCACTGTCCTCATACTTTTAAGACCCTTTCCTCTTTCAAACATGACGCTGTCCCTGCAGGTTGGTAAAGAAACATGTCCAGAGAGTGAAACATACATGTTAGTTTCTCATTATGTTTAAAGCTTTGTCCGCAGCCAGTCTCTATTTCTTTGTTTTCACTTGAGAGCTTTGGCTGCCGTCTAATCACTCTTCCTCCCATTTCCTTCTCATTTGCTCTGCCTATCTCGTCTCTCTCAGTCTTGCTGTGAGGCATCTACAACATGTGTGCCTGCACTTCTTGATTAGGCCAGATTCTGAGATAATAAAACAGGTTGAATTTAACAAGACAAAGGCACCTTCAGCCGGATAAATATGTTTTGTTTTTTATCATGTACACTGTTTATTAACAATGTTTATTAATGACTTTAACCCATATTTAAAAAATTGTTTTCGTCTCAATTTTGTCCAAAAGCAGCCAAAATTTGTTACATTTGCTGCTGCCAGAGAACACACTGATCTGCACTGCAGATCAGAATAAGCTTTTACTAAAAGAAAAAAGGGACAGAGAGGGTAAGCTCTGCTGATATATTACACCCAGCTCCTTAAAGCAAGTGAAATACAGCACAATAAATACTTTGGTCGATATACTTTTAAATTCATGTTTTAAAATTTCACAAATTCTCAGTCTTTAACATAAACCCTGACAAAGTCCATCCTTTATTTATATGAAAAATCACATGGCTTGTGGTGTGGTATTGCCCGTTGACAGGTCTGCCCAGCACAGCTCTTGTCCAGAGCAAGATTCTGTGACCCAAATGACAGCAGACATGAGTTTGTGATGTTTCAAGTGTATGTATATCACGAGAGTGGAGAAAGAGAAGACAGTGAAGTAAGGAAAGCCTTGACGTAACTTACTTTACGTACGTTCACGTCATGTACGTTCGTGACACAAGTTAATGCCCTACTTTTAACTGAAGGTATGATCTTTTCCTGAACCTAAAGAAGTAGGTTTTGTGCCTAAACATAACCAAAGTGCGACCATTTAACAACGTTAATATCAGTGAAAAAATGTTTAATATCTAAAATCTTTGTCTGTATTACTGCTAACTTGAAGCTTAGGGCCTCTGACCAAGCTGCTGTATTTGATGAGATTGGAGTGAGAACGCGTTAGGTCTGCTGCCTGAGAAGGTATAAATATGCATGTAATGTGAAGTATATCACTTCAAAAATTATGTTATGATATGGATGAAATGTACATATGTACAAATCTCACAATCTGTGGTTTGCAAAAACATACAATGCCAACATTTTATTCTGGCAACTTGGCTGGGAAGTGGAGCGTGAGTTAGGAAAGCTTTGTCAAGCCTATAAACATTTTATTAAGAGTGCATAGTTAAAAAATAGTACTGAGATGATATTTTAGCTGCTTACCCAAAAATTGCATTAGACTTCAATCAAGTGAAGGTACTAACAAGAAGCCAAGGAAACTTCTGAGGAACTCCTTGCATCCTTAACGATTTATTCGATTAGATTTCATAACAAATCAGAGAGCATTCAGTATCCATCGAATACATAACAATCTCCACTATCTCCTCCAGGACAACAGCATTCATGTAAAGAAAAATGATGCAACAGGTTCTAAAAAAATGAGAGAAGAGGTCTGAATAGCCTCGTGTCGTTTCTCATTAGTTCCCGGCACTATCCAGCCCAGGCATGGTGAAGCGTGACCCGCAGCAGGTTAGGGCAGCCTGGTCCTTCCCAGCTCATAGGCCTTTTTAGGAGAGATATTGATGATGGTCGGGAAGAGGCTTTGCTAAATGAGCCTCAGCAATGAGCTGGAAAATGACTAATGTTCCCTGGGTGAGCCCAGAGTGGTCGGGCCTGCCCGCTTTTTCATGACTGAGAGGGAGAGAGAACATGTGCGAGAGAATGTGTATGGTTACAAAAGACTTGTATGTTTCTATGTGCACACTGTATCGGCGAAAATTCATTTTTGTAGTGTCTGGAATGACTGACAATTTGATGAAAGCAAAGTCAAGCAAAGAATTAAAGACAAACATGTTTTGGTTTCTTTTCTTACTCAAATAAGGACAAGAATCGATGAGAAGCTGAATTATCAGCCTTAATCAGAATTGATCAAATGTAAATGTAAAGAATTGATCAAATGCAAAGTATTGGATTACTTTTAGTGATAGTAAAGGTTGGTGCAAAGATCATGTTAATGGTAATTAAACAAAGTTTAAGATATGTTTAGGGTCAGGCAACAAAAACATCTCCTGCATCGAATTTGCTAAAAGGGCACACTACTTTCTGCACTGGCACCAAACATAACAATCAGATGTAAATCATGAGGTGCAAAGCGTCCAACATGAAATCAATACCTCAGATATCTGATAAATTTTGGGCAGCACCCGGCCGGTCCGCACAGCCCCTCGTACATCGTGATGGAACACGCACACCTCTTGGGAATGTGCAGACATGGAATGTCTAATCTGTGTTTAAGCCTTCTCCGAGACTACCAACCACATGAATCCTTGCAAAAGTAAAGTTTTGGATCACTGGTTCACAACGAGGATGAAATCCACATTGCTTCTCCTGAATCTGAGGTTCATAAGAGGCTACGCAATAAAACCCTGATAACTGGAGCAAACACTGTGGACCCCTTTGTTAAAAATCATGTATGATTTTTAAGCCACTAAGTCAATGTGATCAACAAATAGAGCTAACCACGTTTGACTGGATTAAATCAGCCAACATTTAGATGTTCAGGATCAGCTATTTTTTTTCTATTTTATACATTTTGAAAAAGTTGAAATGCTTTAAGTTGACATAGTTCTTGTCCATTTCATGCACATCACCACCCATCATTTGCTTGCAAGTTACTGCTGAATTCAAAACACTCACGAGTAGTCATCCACATCGACAGCACTGTATTCTCTTTATTTTATGCGTTGAAATCATATCAGACTCTGCGGTGAGCGAAGAAACACTCCCGGTTAAGTGTTGCCCTCCTCCTGCTTCCTTTCCTCTCTCCATCTTCCTCTCTCGCGCGTTCTCGCCTCCAATCCACCATTATTAGTGCCTCCAATACTCCAGAGGGCAAACAAACTTTCAAAAAATTCCCCATAACCCGCCAAGCGTAGCCCATTTTCCTCTCCATGCAATTAACTGCACCAACATTTACAATAATATGATTACAGACACTTTGGCAAAGTCATGGGGGGAACGCAGGGCATATTAGGTATCAGCAAGGGGTTGATCGTAATGGTCGCGTTTCCCGGAGACTCACATTTTCTTTTGCACGCAATAGTGAGAGCCACTAAATTCTCCTCAGGCAGTAAAAACCAATGCACTGGAACCATGATAACAAACACAGGCAACCACTTTCTTTCTCATCACTCTCCTATTTTCCTTCTTTTACTTTGGGGCCTAGTGTTTTTTAGGTTTTTTTTCTTCCCCTCTTACTTTCTCTAAGGCCTCTTCCCCCCCCCCCCCCCCCACACACACACACACACACACACACACACTCTCACTCTCACTGCGTCCCCCATGCACCCCACAATTAATTAAGTCTTTCACGGCCATGTAATTAGGAACATTAGCAAGTCATAAACTTGCCACGAATCTTGAAATTATGTGCTGGCCCTCAGCGATTTGTTTGTAATTCCTTTTTCGTGAGACAACAACACCATTGGGTCCCATAGATCTTCTTCAGGCCCCCACTGTGTCCCCCTGCCCTCTCGCAGCTACGACAGGCAGGATAAGAGGGGTCCTTGTCGGGCTGAGAGGGGGACCACATAATGCCCAAGCTGGCTGGCACCCATCCTGCTGCTCACAACAGAACAGCCTGACAAAGACTGCTGGCTGTTCATTGCCTGCTTTTGTTTTAGGTTTTGCAACCTTCTTTGAGAGACAGAGATGCTACTGACACTTATTATAAGGTACATATATTCTAAAGAATATCATTATAAAGAAAAAACAAAACAAATTTGTTGGTATTTGTGGTGATGGGCTCCTGATAAGGCCAAACATTACGTCACTGTAAGCCTTCAGGTTCGACAGGTCAGAGGGGTCATTAAGAAGCCTCGACATCCCCCTGCTGTGATGCTATGAGAGGGTCAGCCCTCCCCAGTTTAATTGGCCTCCAGTGCTCCTCTCCCTTCTTTAGCAAACATGCTTGATATCTAGAGCTGGGATATCGGTGCTAGATACCATTAAGGCATTGACCGAAATAACCCAGTAGTATCAAAACTTCTCCAGTCAAACAATTGTTTTATTTGAACCCTTTTGTACCAAAATGTGGGAGAAAAATGACTATTTGTACAGTTTTTCTTGCAGCCAATCACCGCAAGCATTCTTTGATTCATTGTGACATGTGATTGGCCCACTACCACAGCAGCTACAACCCATACAACCTGTAATGTGGTTAAGTCGAGCGCAGTAATTTGTGTAAAATTTAAATTGTTTTGTGTGCAAAAGAAAATTGTATATTTGTGTAAAAATCATTTGGATGGGGACGAGTGGCAGTGGCATCTAACAAAACTGAATGCTTCTATTCATAGAATGTGTGTTAAATGAAGTAGAAAAAGAAGTATCAAATGAAGGACTCTATCGCAGTGTTTCTCAACTTTTTACAGCCATGGCACCCTATAAAAATTTGCAAGATCTCAAGTCCCCCCAGTCTAAACTGTATTAAACACTCTCACAGCCAGCACACGTGCATAAATGGTTATTATGAAAGAGAGAGAGAGAGATTGAGGTGGTCAAATGTAACTTACCATTATTGGGAAATATATGAACTATATTTTTACTTTTATTTTTACTATAACTGTATTTTTTTGGTGATTTTGATGCATTTTATTATGGCAATGTCAGAATGTCAGGTCAAATTTTATTTATATAGCACCAATTCACAACAAAAGTTATCTCATGACACTTTACATAGGTTGCTCTATTGGTATCATTGCCACTTTAAGGGTACTGGCATCGGTATTGGTATCGTACGTTTTTGACATCAAAATTGTTTGTAGTCTTGCAGTTCAATCGGTGAAACGAGATGAACTGCCACTCTGGCAAAGGTCTGTCAAAATTGCAGTCAGGTAATGTCTGTAAGCTAATGACAATAATAGTATATAAGTCTGTTAAAAGTGTTGGCTCTATCATGCTTTTGAAATTGAAATTCCTTATAAAAAGGACCTAGGAGGCACGATCAGACATAAATTGTAAATGACAGGATTTTTAAGGCTTTGCCTACTGTATGACTGTCTTCGGTCATGTCTCCTAGAAATTTATCTACAATGATTCATCCTGTTTATGACTTTTTGACATCATGGAGAAAAGATTGTTGATGAATATACGTCACATTTTATGTTGAGGAAATTATCATGAGAGGACACTCAGAGTATCGAAAAATGATAATAAGAAACAAGGCACTGTATGTTGTTTTCATGAAAAAGGCTGTCATAAAAGACTCAAAAGCGATCATGGTGCCTTATAGATATAAATATAGATGCAATGTTAGTGAGCTCAACTCAACTTGTGCATTATTTCATTCATTTTTCCTCAAAACATAACTCAGTGCTTTTCAACTTTGGACTCTTTCTCCCATCATCCTGACTGATTCCTGAGCTTCCTCTGTCTCAGATCTGTGGCAGGGATTCTTTAGTCCTAACAGTCAAATGAAGTCTTAATCAACCTTAAAACACCCAAATCACGCAGAGGCCTAAACATGTGATTTTCTCCGCCATGCAGGCTAAATGTGTGTATTTTCCTCTGTGTGTGTGTGTGTGTGTCTTTCCAGCTCTTTTGTCCATGCCGCTCCACAGAGAGGTTAACGGCATCGACGCCTGTGTGAATCCAGCTCAAGCACTCTCATCAGCAGCCTTATTCTCTCCTCCGGCTGCACCCTGACCCCCCAATAACCATACACTATTGTTTCTATTTACCATTTGCCAGAGATGGAGGGAAAACTGGAGGAAGAACGTGGCAGAGAAAAAGAGAGCCAGGGATGGTATTGATCGGCTTCCACATGTATTGAAACCAGATATTGATTTTCTTTCTTTTTTTTCAAATGGGAAAAAGTGCATTGTCCGAGCAAAGGAGATTTCTATGGGGATTTGGGGAAAGAGGAGTTGAAATGAGCATCCGGTGCACCGTTGTCTCCTGTGGATTGTGTATAGGGCTGTGGTAATTGAATTGAGCGAACAGGGCCCTTCTCCGATATGTGCTCTCTTAAGAGTTTTTTCTGTCAATGTATCTCTGAAATATTTCAGCTGGGGTTGACTTAAAAAAACCAGGAAAGTTTCGTGAGGAACATTTCAAAGGAATTCTGCTCACGATAAGGCAAATAACTGTCATTATGAAGAAACATTGGCCATTAATTTAGATGTTATTGCTCAATTGCTACTGTAAATCAGCTGGATAGGCCCACTTATGTTAATCTTGTTATATGATGCACCTATCTAGCTTAATGTCAGCCTACTAAGATAACTTTGAAAGCAAATTTGTGATAGGTTGATTAAAAAGTTGGAATGTGAAAATGACTCAAAATAAAGGTATGTCACCACATACAGTACCCCAATGACATGCAGCTGTTTTTTTTTTTGTTGATGTTGTTTTTTTTAATCATCTTTGAAGAAAAGTAGGAGGTAAAAAAAATCACATTCAAGCAGAAGAATCAGCTTTTAGTGCAACAATTGCCAAACAGGAATATTCTTATGTAATTCTTTGTTTTTCTACAACATTGCAGAGTTGTGAAGTGACAATAATAAGGGTTTCAGGACTCATAGTACTCAAAGTTCAACCACCAGAATGATTGTTGGAACTGGACATATTATCAAATCAGGGGTTATGTTGACTTAACTTTATTTTTCTTTGCATTTCCGTTTTTTATATTTTTATATTGTGTCAATGCTGTGCCTGAGGTCTGGTTAGGTTTAGGTACCAAACACAGTTGGTCAGGGTTAGATAAAAAAGCTCATGTTTTGCCTTAAAATACCTTGTCATGTATACCTTGTATATCTTGTACCACAAATGCAGCTGGAAACTCTCCCGGTGTGTCGTTTAAAATATATGCTTTTGGTGCCATAAAGATGGCTGGATGGATGTTGTTGGATGATTGAAGTGGTCTCGAACAATGGCTGCAGAAACATACAGTAGAGTCCCAACGTTTCATTGCGGCGACTGTGCTGCAAAGTTAGGTGACTGGGGCAGAAGGACTTCCAAGGCTTGAATGGACAGTTGCACCATGAATTGTAAAGATAAACGAAAGATTTTGCTGTGGAGAGACCACACTTTAAGTCACTTTAAGATTTTGGGTCACATTGGGATCAATTTGGCAACCATGGCAACTTATTTTGATCCCAATTGCAATTGAATTAGATTCTTTACAGCTCTGTGCGTCTGACTGGGTTCTTCTCCATGACAAACTGCAACCAAGGAGAGCCAGAACACGATTTGTCAGAAACAAAAGTGACAATAAGGAATGTAAGGATGAGCGAGTGTGAGGGTGGACTGGTGAAGATCCTGGCATCAAATAAAAGCTCAGGTTTTACTTTCCATGTTCTTATAGCTTTGACATTGGATGGAGACGTGTAACAAGACCTTTATGTGGAAGCAGGTGTTTGAGTCTGATTTTCTTATTATTTTTTCTTATATATCTGAATTTGATATGAATATTCTTTAAAAGAGACCTGTTACTCTTACAGTGTGGCTTTTAAAGAAGAAAAATGAAACGTGAGAGCCCAAAGATTTTTAATTGCACACTTTGTAGTCCCTGTTGATGCAAATTGTCTGTGTTAGGTGAAATCTTTGTATAGCACGCCCAATTTTAACCTCTGTTTTTCAAGTCCAAACTTCTTCTAATTTCAATTCATGAATTACCTTTAACAGCCTCCAAAACCAAGATATGAAAGATTGAGAGCCTAAACTTTGTCTTATGTTTCTGCATTTCCATTCTTGCACGTGTGCCTTTGTGTCTCATCCGACTGTCTCTGTCACTTCATGGCGGCCACAGCCGGAGCCTCGGCTGCCTGCTTCTCATTCAGCCAGCGTTGGCCTGTTCTCCCACTCAATTTGCAATTAAGACCAAATTTAGAGCGCTGAAGCCTGAAGGCAGGTGGGTGTCCGCACAAGGAACATGTTGCCTAGCAACTGGGGGGGACAGAGTCGGGAGGGCGTACCTGAGCGGTAGGGGGCGGTGTGGGGAAGGAGAGTGTGTGCATGTTTTTGTGTGTGTGTGTGTGTGTGTCAGGGCTGACTGTATGTTGGTGTTTGCTGATAACGAACATTTATTAATAATTGGGCATCAGGCAACTCTCTCATTGTACTGTCATGGATATTTTTCCGTAACACAGCTTGTCAATATGTTTTCAAAGTCAGAATTTTGTCTTTCTTCATTTATTTTTGGTAAAATCTTTAAAGAAATTTAAGCCACCTCACCAATGTTTCTATATAGTGACTTTAATTGGCCCATAATGGTCCGAAATCAATACAACAATAGGATTAAGTTGACCATGTATCATCAAAAATATCAATTTTTTTTTTTATTGGGATATATTTCATATAGTCCAGTGTTTCTTTGTTTATTCATTTCACTCACAGTAGGAGAATTTCATCATCTCATTTGTGGTGGAGAGGGTGGTGTTGCACACAGGACGGGTGCTGGGTGGAGGTGTTCTGACTACAGTAGACTTTTTGACCCTACTGTATGTATTTTTATTATTTGACAGTGTTTTATCCCTGTAATTTTATTTTGTAGTTCCTGTTGTATTGCTTGTTGTGTATGTATGTGTGTGGGGGTATTGTTTTTATTGTGTGAAGCACTTTGTGTTTCTTTGCTGTATGAAAAGTGCAATAGGCCTACAAATAAAGTTTGACTGATTGATCTCATGAAAGAAGACTCAACCCTTCAGTTTAAATGAAAAATTCAACATCACCAGTTGTGAAGTTACATGTTTTTCACCGGATAGTTATTTTGTAAGTCTTGTTAAAGATGTATTTAAAAAAAATCAAATATTGCCTTCTCTTCCAAGTTGAGATAAAGTTAGCTAACTTAATGACATTAAAATTGACAGCCCGTTCTTATCCTTAGCTCTTCAGACATCGAAGTTTTGTCACGGCCCTTTGCGTCTCCTCCAGACGCACAAGGGTGTTTGTACCTGCAATGTAAAGCTGTCCGTGTCAGTATGACACGACTTGAACAGATTGTGTAGCACGACATACTTTCCAAAGCGAGAAAGTGCCAAGAGGGGTGGAGGTCTGGGTTGAGTGGAGGGTCACACACAGGACTTTCACCCACGACACCAGAGTTTGTGTCCCATTTTAAACGAAGCGTCACCATTCATTCCCTGAACCTTGTGCCTAAACACCAGAATGTTTCAGGTTGTTTTCCTCTTGACTTTTTTTTTTAAATATCTGATAAAACCAATAGCTAGAGGAAGAATTGCAGCTGATTTGTGCATCTTGACATGGCTGATGTATCTACATACTGACAAAGAGAAACTGTGGGAGCTAGCTTCTTAAGTGTATGGTGCCTGCAAGTGCAGAACTGCAAACAGGAGGTGTTTAAGGTGACTTAAGTAGCCAACCAGATGAAATACTGGATGAAATCCAGTCAAAGCTCCCCTCCTGCTATTCAGTCTGGGTCAGACAGATAAAGTATCCAGGGGTCAGAAGGTCACAGCTCCAGCCAAACTCTAGCAGGGCTCGCTGTCAAATCTCCTCACGCTCAGTGTGTGTGCGGGCTTTAGTGTGCATGTATGCTTACGGTGAATTTGTTTCTGCGAATGTGCATTTGTGTTTAATGCATTCTACTTTTGCAATACATGTGCACAGTGTACATGACAACTTCTATTTACTTTTATTTATATCATATCGAGGTGAAATGTCCAACCCGTTCTCATCCAAGGTACCCTTTAGCGTAAAGCCTTCCCTTTAGCGTCTCTGACACACAAAGTCTATGTTACTTTGGTTTAGGCACAAAACACTGTGACGTTTGGTTAAGTTTAGGCACAAAACCTACTTGTTTAGGTTTAGAAAATAACTGGTAACGCTTGGTTACCAGAACTCCGGTCTCCTCTCTGCAATTTCTCGCTTTGGAAGGTACGTCGCACTACGCCATCTGTTCAAGTCATCTGAAACTGAAGTTGGAAGGCTTTACATTGCAGGTACATTAAACTCTTGTGCGTCTGGATGACACGCGAGGGGCCGTGACAATACTTCGATATCTGTTGAGCTGGGGATGAGAATGGGCTGAAATGTCATTAAGGAGGAAGAGCATCTAACGAGGCGCTACACAAACTGTGAAAGTGAAAGTCTGATCCCTCATTTGATCATCTTGAATAACTGATACAAGAAGAGAGTCCTGCTCCCGCCCATGGTTTGAATATTCCAGCTGTGTTTTAAGCCTCTTTTAAGTCAAGGGTGTCGAAAAAACCTCAGCAGAAGATACACCTCACTCACAGATCCTCCGGCAAGCCTCCTCTCTCCTCTGTCCTCCAGATGCATTTTAGGAATTGAGACATCCTTCAAGATGGTGCGCTGAGATCGATTTCTGGGTCACAGGCAGGAGGACGGAGAAGAGAGGTGACGAGGAGGCACAAAATACTGAAAGGAGAAGAGCCTCTGACAGTATAAGTGTAAGCTTTTTTTGCCCACATGCCCATACAGAGAGTGGTCTTTGTGGAGCAAGTGGTGTGCAGCATCCTTGGCAGAGGGCAGTAACAATACTCTAAATCTTCATTCATGCTCGGTTAATCTACACTCTTGACACTTGTGTCTCAACAAAAAAGACATCACACATTGACCCCATTCTTTCACCTTTTACCTTCTCTTATTTATATTTGGATCAAGAAACTCTTAAAATAAAAATGTAGCAGCCATCAGCTGTTATTACAGTGTGTCAGAAACATATTTAATCAACTTTTAAGTAAATATAAGTATCAGATCTAACTCAAGCAGACAGGTACCAGCTGATACCCAGTATTGCAGGACTTGGATTGGGATTGGGACCAAAAAGCCTGATTGAGACACCTCTAATTATGACTTTATTGCTGGCATTTAAAAAGAGAAGCTTGTGAATAACACGCCAGTGCCTTAAGTCATTTCACTCACTATCAGAAAGTATTTTTTGCTTTTGCGTCATTTAATGTCGTCATGATTTAAGATTTTCTCATGTCATTTACTGTCAAACTGTCAGGTGACATAGTATAAAGAGCGAGAAAGTCCGCACATGGAGGAGGCTGGGGTGATGGATGTGTTAAACAAACATAGGACTTTCACCCAGGAGACTAATGTTGGTGTCCTGTGTGAAACCAAAAGTAAATGTTGACCAGTTTTAACTTATGTCCGTAAATTTAAGTACAAAACACTTTTAAATTAGGTCACGTAAGTCTGGATGGACTGCATTAAATGAGTCTGGATGGACTGCATTAAATGACACATGTACAGCTTAAATACGTGAAATTACATGCTAAATGCTCAGTGATATGCTATTTATATGCCATTATATGAGATCACATTGAAAAGAAGCTACTAGTGACACAATGTGTGACATAAGGAGCTAATGCAGCCTTCCACAGGTCAAGAGTAGCCCACTCCCTATTGGATCCAAGTCAGCAAAGTATGTTTGTTAAGCTCTGATGTTAACAAGTCTTGTGTTGAACATTTAATCACTTCTCGCTCATTTTTCTTACGCAAAGAGCAGTGTAGAATATATTCATGTTATATCAGCTGACAATGAGCATCACTTTCTCTGGTTCAAATGATAAACATGGCAGGTGACAGATCATGTCGCTGAGCTGTAACTACAGCTTAGTGGACTGTGTGTTTCAACAACAGCAACAGATCAAGTGATGAGTCTTCTCGGGTCAAATGATCATGTTGATTGTACCCATTTCAAACCAATCTACCTATTATCCGTATAAAAATCACATCTGTTATCTTACTATGTCGGACACAATAAATCAACATTTCATATCCTCTGCTGCTCATATAATTTTGTTAACATTAATTAGGCTATTACTTAAAAGTGTGGTCAATATACCTTGTCAGTCAACAAAAGTGTATTACAGGTCTTCGAGTTTTAGTTATTTATTAATTTAGTTACTTGCAAATGCTGAAAGGAGAAAATAAACATCCTGGGTTAAAATTCATATTCCTTTGTTCTTTGTTTTATATAAATCTTTTTTTTTCCTTCTTTTTTTCTTCAAAGCAGGGCATGAATTCAGCATCCCTGCCCAACAATAACCTAGACTTAAACAGTTGGTACACATTTTACAGCCGAGCACTATTCCCCAATCGGTATCATCTTCCATATTTGCATGTGCTTGGATGCTGAGAGTGGCAAATTGACTGAGAAAATAGCCATATTACCACACAGTGGGAGAGGGAGTGTGTCATGTGCAGCAAACAAAGGAATACGACAGCGATGGCTCTCACACCGAGCAAATGTCTGCTCTCAACTCAGCCGAATCACAAAGAGAGTGTGTGTGTGCGCATGATGGAAGACAATAGCAGAGATAATGTCAAAGATTTCTGATGATTTGTGGACTCTGAAACACGTCATGGGCGAGGAGAGAATGGAACTCTTTAATGCCTGATACTTGACTATGATGCCAGACACTTGGTTTGGACGTTAGACAGTTGTTTTTGCATGACCCACACAGGTCACACTGAATTGAATAACAGTGTGACACAATAACATAAAACATGACTTTTAACACTTTGAATATTCTTTTTATTTTTAGAAACCTCACCTTTCCAGATCCCCCTTAAGTAACGTTAAAGCTAGAAAAACTTTTTGTGTGGAAAGTTGAAGTAAAAAGCAATAATAAGCCTTGCTCAGTTGGGGTTTTGTTGCTACAGTCTTACTGGTGTCACCAGCAGCTTATAGAGGCTGATGTTAGCAAAGTTTAGATATTGCACACATGTGGAGACCCCAGGTCTCTGAGCAGATGAAAAGAGAATAGGGTGCACAGGTTAAGAGTGTCAGGTCTTTTAGTAGCTTATTTAAAAGGATTTTAAGTTTTTCTGCACTTAAGTTGAATATTTTTAACTCAAGCGATTGATGTGCGTTATTCACATCACTCTCATTGCGTCATTTGCATCGCCTGGCACGAGTAGATGCAAATTTGCCCTGATTCAAATTAATTGGTCAAATTAATATTACTAAAGCTTTAATAAATCTCAGCCGTGCTTCTCATACTGTTAGTGAAAGTTTCAGGGTCTTGAAAGGATAACTAGAACTGGAGATCAATTGCTGTACATTTGGTTTGAAATCTACTAAGAGCACAGTGTTAAGTTTAAGTTTGAAATAAAGGCAAGTGACCAAGCTGTGGGCATGGGGTTGGAGACTGCCCCATGCCCACTGTGCTTATCTGAAACAGGCTCCAATCAAAGTGGGTAAGTTAGTATCAAATGGTATCACATGGTAATCACTAAATCACGGCCACAAGTATTCACATTGAACGGAAAGTCTTGATGAGAATTCCTCTTTTACAGACAAACCCAACTTCTTAGCTGCTTAACACATTCCCTACTTACTCCTCTGTTTTTATTCCCAGGAAGGACTGGAGTGTGTGTGTGTGTGTGTGTGTGTGTGTGTGTGTGTGTGTGTGTGTGTGTGTGTGTGTGTGTGTGTGTG
>JBBPCS010000133.1:108140-125792 GCA_037974645.1 Hollardia meadi
CCCCCCCCCCCCCCCCCCCCCCCCCCCCCCCCCCCCCCCCCCCCCCCCCCCACTTTGGTCTCTTTTAATGACTTCTCCTTCCTCAGCTCTGCCATCAAAATATTATATCAATAATTGCTGGCGAAAAATTAAACAAGTAAAACAATGAGACGGCCCTGGGGGCTGCCTTCCCCTTCCAAATTAGTCTGTGCATTTTAGAAGAAGGTCACTTCCTCCTCCTCTCCCTCCCTTTCCACCCTCCTGCGGCACCCTCCTCCCGCTTCCATCGGATCAGTGACACATTCTTCGGCGTGATAGCGCTGACCTGAGTTTGAATTTAGAGTGTTCATTAATAGGATATTATGCCATATGCTCACTGCACTGTCTTATTGTAATGTCTGGCACTGGTTTAAGAATTTGTAATTAGTGCTGATATAATGAAGGGACTGGAGGGCTAATGCTAACTGTGGTCCAAAAAAAAAAAAAAAAGATTTGCTCTTTGAATTGTAAACTGGTAGCACTGGTCATCTGCTGACCCAGTGGCTCACTAAGTGCACAATGGGAAAAGATCTTGGTCAGGGCTCCTGTTTAACAAGTAGCTCCAGCCTGGTCTCATTCCCCAGGTGTCAAATACCTGACGTTTTGTCATGTCCCTCCACATCTGGGTGAGACACACTGGGCCTTAATGTGCCTCCAATAATTTAATAACTCTGCATCAGTATGAGAAAATCAAAGCAACTCCACAGGGTTGTGTGGCGGGTCACACACTCGTCTTACACCCAGGAAACCGGATTTTGCATCCCCTATGAAGCCAAATGTTTTTCATAAGACCTAACCACATGGTTTTTGTGCCTAAACCTATCCAAAGTAACCTACACCTTGTGCGTCTGGAAGAGACGTGAGGGGCGCATGACAAAGCGGAGGTATCTGATGACATGGGATGAGAACATGCTGGCATCTCAGAGGAAAAAATAAAATGTTCAAACTGCTCCATAATTCTCAGTGACGCCTATTTGGTGCTACTTTTAGGCTCGGGAGTAAAAACATTCTGTCTGTCCATCTGTTTTGAACGTTTCAGACGGAAGTTGCAACTTGCAGATGGCAAGATTTGCAGAGCTTTTTCTTCTTAACACAAGTATTTCTGTGTACAACCATGTGCAACAACATTCTTTCAAGGACAGACTATGACTGTATGCCATTATCCATATTTGTAGATATTTAATCATGTCAAGATTACAAACACAAGCAAAAGACTTTGTTTTAATTAGACATGAAGACCTATGTTGTCTATCCTACCTGAAAATGCAAAAAGGCAAACTGGAGTTAAACTGATGTTTAAAAGCAACAGCTGTGTAAAACTGGCAGGTGCAGGGTCAACTCATTACAGGCATGCAGTGGTGCGATTGTGGTATGTGCAGAGGAAGATGCAGATTCACCTCAGACAGTTAAGTGATTTCAGTGATTTCTCTTGTGTACATGCAGGTGCCTGTAATGTCTGTTACATATTACAATTAATGTCAATTAACTATGAATGTTGAGAGGTATGTCTGGTGTTTCTTAAACCACTGCAGTTTTTCACAGTAATGACATGAAGATGAATAAAACAATGTAACAGACTAAAAACCTGATCAAGTCAAATAGGTTTTTCATGTCCGGTAACCTCTAACAAAATGACAATGAAATTGCATTTAAATCAAATGAAATTGACCAAAGCTGACACTTGCTTTTTCTAGCTCAAAGTCATGTGTATGAAGCTTCACAAATAACTCTCAGATCCTATTCTGAGGTAGAAGGTAGGTGCTTTTTTTGGTCCTTTGTTTAAAGATAGAATGGTTTTTAAATATGTAATTCCTCTCAATCCTCTCTTATGATCCACTAGAAATGTGTGGCAGTGTCAGAGAGTCTGCCCTCTGCCTGTATTTTCTTATTCCACTGTGTTCAGGTTGTTTCTAGCCGGCAACCTGTGGGCAGTGGTTGTTTAGCCCCCAGCCAATAACAGCGTGCGAGGTGTGAGGGCAGGGCTGCGTAACAAGACTAAGACAAAATCTAGTATGGCTGGGGTGCCCAGTAGCTCACCTGGTAGAGCGGGCGGCCCATGTACGGAGGCTGAGTCGTCACTGCAGCAGCCCGGGTTAAATTCCAGCCTGGGCCATTTGCTGCATGGCAACCCCCCCACCCCACCCCCCCACCCCCACCCCACCCCCCCACCCCCACCCACCCCTCTCTCTCTTTCCAGCTGTCCCTGTCTAATAAAGAAAAAAAATCTAGTATGACTGGAACACTTGTGACTAATTTGCGAAAATGTGGACAATTTGTTACTGGGGTCTGTAAT
The DNA here is from genome assembly GCA_037974645.1 of Hollardia meadi. Classification (NCBI taxonomy): domain Eukaryota; kingdom Metazoa; phylum Chordata; class Actinopteri; order Tetraodontiformes; family Triacanthodidae; genus Hollardia; species Hollardia meadi. Next base: position 110,452 of record JBBPCS010000133.1, read on the forward strand.
GCAGATTAAACGGTCACCTCCAATTTTGTGGTTCCAGTAATGTTTGTAGTTGAAGTGTACAGAAGTAGCAGATCACATGACATGGTTATGCTATAGTGTTTTAAGAATACTAAAGGAAATATAAAATATAAAGATACATACTGTGTATGTGCTGCCCTCTTGTAAAAACAAAAACAGGCCCCTCCCCTTGATGACATACTATGGCCAATGGGGAAATGCCAACACTCGGCCAGACCAATCCTGCAACTTCATCACTCATCTAGTGTGCTGCTCAGCAGATCAAAAGCATGCATCAAATAGAAAGTTACATTTCCCTACATTACAGAAATCATAGATTTTAACTTCAACCAGTACTCTTTACTCCTCGGGTAGTATTTGCTAAGGCAGCGATGTCCTGGCGTACAGAGATGCTGCGATCCCAACACCCAACACTGCCACAGTGTCCCACCAGCACTAATTTTCATTCATAATGATCTTCATGGGCGGCATTGAAGGATGAGGGTTTGAGTGGCTTTTTCCTTGGCGCTGTCCCAGCACTTTCAGCCCTGATGTGCTGTCATAATTATGCTGTCCGTGCTAAATGCCTATTGTGTAAATGTGCAGTGCAGCTGCCAACAAAAGCAGAAAATTGAGGGATTTTTCCATCACCAGGCAGTAAATAATTGCATACAATGTGGGTTATGCTCAGACTTTATCCTCACAGAAGGCATAATTCTGGGAGCAATGTATGGACAGCTGCAAACGCAGTCACACACAGATTAGGAAGGGGCATTAAGGGGATTCACATTTATTGTACAAGAATAGCTGCTACTTGTGTTTAGGCACTTGGGTGCCTCTATAGTGTGAGGTTGTTCTATTGTTAATCTGAAACAATGATGAAACAAACAGGGAACCTTTCCAATATGTATTAAATTAATTAAGAGTTCAGTTAACAGGTAAGAGAGTTTCGGCTGAGGGAGAAAAGAGAGCTGAGTCATACGTGACAACAGGGTTAGCTGCAAAGAAGGTGAGTAGTGCATATGTACAACCCCATTTGGGTAGAGGAGCAGGACAAAAGCAGTGTGCAAAGGGAAAAGAAGAGGTGGTCTGTATATTACCAAAAGTAATAATTTAATAGAGTAATGTGTCAGCCACAAAGTCTTTGCTGGGTTAATGTCCATTTGACAGAAAAGCAGGTAATAAATCATACAGACAAAAAATGACAGCTCCACTTGCAGTTATCTGCTGTTACAAGAAAGGTTCCTTACGAATTAATCCTCTGTGTATTTAAAATGTAATCATCCTAAAAATTGGCTGTAAAAGGTTAAAAGATTTACATACAAAGCTAACATTGTGTACATTCCAACTAAGTCTGAATCCACTGCATCCAGGGACTACAGATGGAAATTAGCTTGTAGCTAAATCTGGTAGAAAGCATCTTTTCTCATCTTTGGTTCTAATGTTTGTGCATGGTCCCTGATGTAAATAAACGCAATACATGAATGAGAAAATGGACCGTATCTAAACTTTGTAATTGTTAAAACAAAAAGAGAGAGGATTGACAAAAAGAAAAAGTCTTTTTTACTTACATTTATTTACCTCGCAAAAAAATGCTTTTTTTTGTCAAAACACAAGGTCAAGAATGACACTCAATGAAATTTTCAGATTCTCTTGTTTGTTTTTATCTGTGCTTTCCTTCCAACCTTGAACCTCCCACAATATTTAGCCTGCTGCAAACTGCACGCTTGAGAGAACGAATGGTGAAAAGGCGCAGAAGGGGGCAGTCCAGTGATAATAAATAATTATATTTATTATAATAAACCTGGTAAAACATGCCTAAAATTCACCATCTATTAGTCTGTGTCTGACTCAGCTCAAACCTGTTATTTTCTAATGGGCAAGAAAAGCCAAGTGACTAAGTTCAAGCTGGACATGTTTGTGTGGCCGTACGGTGCACATTTCTCACATTCTGTGCGGAGCCAAAATTAGATTTTTTGAAAAGTGCCTGGGCATAAGAGCAGAGCATGGTGGAATATATTCTGCCACTCTCCTGCACATGACATTGCACATAAATATTCAATAAATTAGCTGAGGCCGTTTTATAGATTGATCAGTCATCTCTGGCACACTGTGACAGGCACTGCTGGGGCTGAAATATTAATGCTGACAAATTAGGGATTTCTGAGTAAATGGTATCACACTGCACGGCTTCACTCAAATTGACTCCCTGGCATGAGGGCACATTTGCCAGCTCTGTAATATACTCTCCTCCCCAGCTTCCCCCGACTTTCCCCTTCCCTTCCCTCCTTTTGTGTCCAACCCTCTCTCCCTCTCCTCCCTCCATCTCGCTCCAGCCTCAAAATGACATTCATTATTTTATCGTTAAGCAGGAGTCATTCTTTTCCTGCAGCCCAGGAACTAAGAGACAAGGAAACGGGGAGAAAATGAGGCACCGACAGGCCAAATTACAGCTCGGCCAGGTTTCACGGTGGCAATTGGAGCTCTTCTCTTTGTGACCTGGGGCCTCTGTTGAAAATGGCAGTGTGTTGCACTGTGGAGGCAGCAATGTTACAGACTCTCTGGGGAAATACAGCTGCTTGTATGAGGCACAGGCTGCTGGGTCAGGACGGGAGGGAAGGGATTGTCTGTCAGAGTCCCTGCGAGGATTTCGACCAACTCCAATCACAGACGGCCAGAATCATGCCTCAGCTCACTCACAGATATGTTGGGATTGTTTGCAGAAAACGTATATACAATTAGACACTCTGCATTATTTCTCAGGATAGAGGAAAGAATAAAGTGGGCATGATTTAGACAGAAAGTAAATATTGGTAAACACACTGCACATGTATTTACTGTATGATTTTAATCTCTGAAAACTGCCCTTATTTCATTCTTCATCAATCCACATTTTTTTCAATAAGAAGTGAAACATAAGGTTCAGTGTTCCATGTATATATATCTATAAAAATCAAGGAAATTATTAATCAACTAAAGCTGATTACTGAACATAAAATGCTCACAAAAGAACATAAAATAAATATGATGATGATGTTATAATAAGATTTTTTTTTTTTTAAACAACTTAAAAAATACACTCCACAGGCAACAAGAACTGCTCGGAAAATGGGGAATGGGGGTAAAAGGGCCTGTAAAACAATAGTGCATTAAGCATCAAATTGAAATTTAATAACTTTAAAGTGTATGTTGAAAACATTTCTGAAACAAAGTTGCTTAATGTTTCTTTTGTTATTAGATTTTTGTTTAAAAAATAGACATTTACACGTGTGAAATCATTTAACAAGTTTATTGCTTTGCTTTGAAGATTCAGAAGCCAAAAAGGTTAACAATCAAATATTATTTCAATGCTGCACTAATCAATATTTTAAATGAGCGACGGGTTGAATGACATTGTGTCATGTCAAATGAGTCGCATGCAGTGATAGAACCCTTCTACGGATCTACAAAGCACTCATATTCTTGGTTTTCTGACATGAAAGAGAATGTTTAAATGCTTCAGTTTCCCCTCCCTCATCTTTCAACTAATGAGGAAGCTCTGTAAAACACATGGTTTGATCCCTGGCCCAGTACCAACAGCAGAGAAAAAAGTTAGTAACTAGCTGGTGAACTTATTCATCAGATGGAAACAAAAAAAGGATCCCAAATGCATGATAACGCTGCCCTGCGTCTGCTGGGTGTGTAAATAGGCAAAGGTGTTTCCAGACATAATCATAAGGTTACATCATAATAGACGTGAGATTTTAAACTTATTATGTGTCAACTGCCAAATCATCAATTATCATTGTCTAATCAAATAAGTCTTTAATTAAAAAGTTGTCACCGCACATATTTAAAAAGAGTACAGCTGTGGTTGTTTTTATGAGGATAGAAATGGGTTAACATGCAGTATTGTGGTTAGTTAGATGGAGGGGGGGGTTTAAATTTATTTTATTTAAATAAATATAAATTTCCAATCACACTCTCTGAAGTTAAATATTAAGCTAATTATGCTTATTAAAACTATTTACCGAATATTTTTTACACCTTCTGATAAATTAAAAGTCCTTTTGCTTGTCAGCAAAATACCACCAGCTACATCATTTTGCATGATCAGATTATTTTTGCACAAAGTGTGTCTCTACCTCACTGAGGGAATGTTGCCTGTTATGCAACGCTGCTGAGTGAGACATACAGCCCACCTTCACATTTACTTATGCATGGCTTCTACAATTTACCCTTGTGGTTTTCCAGACGACAGAGAGAAAGACCCTGCTCAGCAATAAGCCCCAGCTCATCTGCTGCTAGTCAGCCTGTAATGAATGAGGCCTGCATCTCCGATCAATACTATCTGTGAGGAATCGCCAGCAGGCCAGACAGCCACACATGAGCTGCTCACTGCTTCCTGTGTGTGCGTGTGTCGATACTGAAGTTACTCGCTTATGATGCCATGTATGGGATGGCTGTTCCTCATTTGTGGGGTTTGTCTGACACATTCTCACTCCAAACCTGTCAAATACGGAAACTTGGTCACTGGCCCTGAGCTTCAAACTATGATCTACGTACTCTACGTACCCCTCTGGTGTCAGTTCACGTTCAGGGTTCACCCTGTCCCTCCCTCACTCTCAACTTCGTCTTTTCTCACTCTTTATACTAGCAGCAGTAGACAAGCCCCTCTAGAAATGACGCTAGAGGGGTAACCGCCATACTTAAGTGAAGGGCCACTGACAAGGTTCGGTATTTGATGCTTTGGGAGTGAGAACTGGCTGTTTGGTCTACACTGCATTTACAGTAAACTTGGATGAGGTGGTTCCAAATTATATGGGAGTTAACTAATCAGAAAAATATAATAAATCTTTGACAGACAGATTGCTCTCCTGGAACATGATGGGTGGAGCAGAAGAATGAACAAAACCTAAGCTAAGAAGGCTTTACAGTGCTACTTGAATCAAAGAGGAAAAATTGTTTATGAAAGCCAAATCTAAAAATATGTGATTACGCTCACAGCTAGTTTCTGAAATGTTCCCATTCTTTGCTGTTTTTTCCTTTTGATTGGTTGATTTTATTAGCTGTGGGCATAGGGCTCACACTGTTACGTCTTTGTCAAAGCAAACTTAAGAAACACCTCAAGGATACATTGACCTGTCTGAAGAAAAGCACTTATCAGATCAATGTATTTTCTCAAAACAAACAAACAAACAAACAAACAAAAACATTTTCTGACCTGCTACAGACAAAACATAATTCTATAAACCCTGATGAAGACAAACTGGCAGTTTCTTTTCATTGTGTCATGAACAAGTGTTTTATTATAAAATTTGCATTGCTCCTTCCCTTTGAGTGCCCAAAATGTCCCTTTTCTATATGTTTGATGATTTCAATAATAATAGCACCAGTTTTTATTGACATCATAAGTCTAGCAGCACACCACTTTGATAGGAATTTGAAAATGCTTTAAGTATATTGTAACAATAACCAGTATTTTCCACATATAAGCTGTATTAAGGTAAGCAAAATAATACACCAATATATTGTTCACCAACACGAAATATTTGTCGCCAACACACAGTCTCTAATCATTAGTTAATCATAGTTAGTGCCTTATTTATCATTAAAGAAACAGTTCACCAAAAAATGAAAATTCAGTCATTACTCACCTCCATGCCGATGGGAAGTTGGGTGATTCTTAGTTAAGTTTCTTAGTCCACAAAACATTTCTTTAGCTTCACAGCGAAACAGTGTAGCAGCATCCTAAACAGCTGCCGAAAATTGGGACTCATTTTAAACATTAAAAAAACAAAAACAAAACAAAAACAAAACATTAAATGCTCCAAACAGCTCATCCGGTGTAATCCAAGTCTCCAAAAGACAATATTTACATCCTTTTTAAAGCTGAAATCTTCACTGTGGGGGTGTGCACTAATGATTTTAGCTTAGCGGCAATAGTGATTGGGGGTGGGTAGATAATGACTGAATTTTCAATTTTAGGTGACCTGTTCCTTTAAATCCAAGTTTAATGTTTCTAAATGTTTATCTCAGTGGGTGACTCTGTGTTTGACTATATTAAGACATTCACTATACTAGTTGACACAGAGAGAAAGAATGGCTATATGACTCAAATGGTCAACAAAGACAGTGACACTGCAAAGGTTAGGGGTGTAATTCGCACTTCGGTGACCAAAACGAAAAAAAAACAAAAAAAACATTCTCACTACTGTAAGAGTTAGAGTAGAATAGTGTGTGAAGATTTTCTGTGTCTGGAGTGTGTCCTTTGACCCGGTTCTGGCTTCTACAGATGACTTCTACCTCAAAAATGTCAGGGGAAGTAAAAAAAGAAAAGGGAAACTGTCTGTGCTCCGTCTATCAGCCGTGGTGATGAATAGAAATGGAATACCCTCCCCTCTGCCTTGATCCCTCAACACACACTTCTCTCTCTCTCTCTCTCTCTCTCTCTGTCTCTCTCTCCTCCCTGTTCTTAATGCAATCACTTGGCTTCACCGCTGTCTGTCCCTTTTTTGATGCCAGCCCGTTTTTGTAAGCAAATTACTCCGTCAGAACCCGGCGGCGCCTGTCCATCACGCTGAAGGAGGAGGTGGAATGTCACTCAGACAGCTGACTGACAAGGAGGCACGCATGGGGGGAAAAAACAAGATGAGGTGGAGGATGGATGGAGCGAGAGATGGTTAGAACAGAGGGGGGAGGAAGAGGAGAGGAGAGGATAAGAAATGGAAGGACAGATGATGTAGAGGGCAAAGGCAGGGGCGATAGGAAGCGAGTAGAAGTGAAAGGGGGCAAAAAGGAGGAGAAAAAAAAGTGGATCTCCTTTTTTTGTGGAGTGTCCCCTGGGTGTGGCAGTATCAAGTCAATCTGGGGGGCTAATTCGTGTCAGGGTTTGAATCCTATCTCCTTGAGAGGCCAACAGAAGGTTGATAAAAACTGAAGTGGAATTGAAGTTGGATCCACAAGATGATAGGGGGGCACAACAATGGGCTGGGGGAGGGGAGGGTGAGCAGCCAACCCCCCACTCTCCACCTCCATCCAGATGCTCTGACCTTGCCCAAAGTGTCCCTGGCACTGATACTGTAACTTCCTCACTGTTCTTCAAGGAAAGTTCCAGTATATCACAAATGTGTGTCTTTGCAGTTTGCAGAGTTGTTCAATTCTATCACTACTGATAACACTGTACTCACCACAGCAATCGCTGAGATCTCGCAATGATGATGACATTTCTATAACAAAGTTTCATATTCAAGACAATTTGAAAACCAAATCTAGATGGTACACCTTCACAAGAACTATTTAAGTGATATTTTGGGTAGTCGGAAAAAAAAAAAAAACTAGAAGTAATATTCTGACTGCCTTTATATTTCTTTTCTCTTCTGTGACCACATGGATAACGCTCCTTAAATTATGAGCGCTAAGACCTAATCAGTAGGTGTTTGAAGATAAAAGGGCTTTCCCATTTTGTCGTCTTTCAAAGACAGAAATCTCCTCAACCGACCAGTCAGTCTTATGGTGATAAAATGCTGGACCTAGCAAGGGGTGAGATGTAATATGAATTAATGCAGCAGCAGGTTGAGAAATGTATGAGTTGGAGTGAATGACATTGAGGGGTGAAACAAAGGAGTTCTCACAACCTGATGGCCTGAGACACTCTCCATGACACCTCATTGGGTGGGAGATTTGGTAAGTCCACTCCGCTTATTTGCCCTGCACACCCATAAAGAGATGCCATTGATATGTGTTAGGGCCCCCATGATCTGCAATCAGATCACACTAATCACACTACTCAGATTTTCCACTTCACCACTGCACTCAAAGTTGACGTAACTTTTCAACGTACAACTAATTCGATGAAAGCTGTTTGTGATATTACCTGAAAACTAACTGTGATCGACCAAAATGGCAAATAAAATCTTCTTTTATTCAAGAAGGACAGTATCTAGTTCCCAGTACCATCTTTTGTTAAGCCTAAATACATGATTTACAGACAATATCTGCGCAGCTCATTATTTTCTTTTTCCCATTCCCTGCTACCTGCAGCATGTTGGTGCAATAACACTGTATACTAGCATTTGTTAAGGACTATTTGGTAGGACTGAAGGCCTCATTATGCTTCAAACAGAAGTGGTTTTCATCCAACACATTCCAAAACACCCATTTCTTATGGCGCAGGGAGAGCTTCGTCTGACGTTTCTCTCACATGGGATATTTAAGAAAAACAGGAAAGAATGTACAATCAGTATCGATGTCGACTTTAAATGTTTAAAGGTTAGTCCAAGGCTGGTTTTGTTTTCTATATTATCCTTCTGATTGGTGAGAAAAGAGACGGATTAAGTCAATGGTAAATGGACTTGCATTTATATAGTGCATTTCAAGTCTACAAACCCCTTAAAGCGCTTTACAACACTTATACTCCAGTCACATTCACCCATTCACACACACATCCATACACTGGTGGCAGAGATGACCATCTAAGGTGCCACCTGCTCATTAGGAGTGGTGACCATTCACACATACACTCACACACGGATGGCTATGCCTTCGGGGGCAATTTGGGGTTCAGTATCTTGTCCAACGACACTTCGACACGCTGACTGCAGGGGTCGGGGATCGAACCACCAATCCTCCAATCAGTGGACGACATACCTTCTGAGCCACAGCCACCCCGTCAAAACTGAGCTGTTGAATGGGAAGTTAAATGAATTGTTTAATAAATGTCAACAACATTGCTAGTTTGTAAGCATAAGCCCTCAGTGTCTGTAGGCCCATGCAGGCCACCAGTGGTCTGAAGGTGTGCACCATTATCCCATTATTCCAGTTTTTAAGAAGGGATCAAGGGAGCCCAAGAAAGAACTTTTGTCTTTAGATGTATTTGGATGATGCATGATATGACAAGTTAGTTTGAAGCAACATATGCTAAACTTTGCCTTTGCACTGTGGTGAGCTCAGTTCATGCAGTTGATTGTAATGTCTTTTTATGAACTGCCAACAGGTACATGCTTCCCAAAACCATGCCTGAGGATGGCTTTGTTCTAGATCTTATTCCCCAAGCTTTACGCTGCTTTCCCTCCCTCCTTCTGCTTCCTTCCCCCCATCTGCAAACAAACCCCCACCCTGACTCTCGTCTCTTCTGAGCTGTATTAATACCAGATTCCGCCTCCAAATCACCCCCCAAAAAAGCAGAAAATTAAGCACTTGAATTTGGAAGACCTGTGAATGGAATGGAATTTATGTATATTTTAACAGGCTTTGAAGAAAGCGTGGCAGACAGCTGCGGTGTCTTGTCTCATAGTGCTAAGACGCCAGACCTGGATTTTTTTTCTTTAGTGATTTTTGAAGGTATGGTGACCAATAGAAAAGCAAAAAAAGAAGAGATGGAAGGTCGGTATAGGGCAACGCCCAGACAGACCTTTCAGACCTTTCACAGCTCTCAAAAATGGATCAAACTAATTAAGTTAGTCTGACACTTTCATGCACCCAAATACCCCAGCCACAGATACACACTGTGATTAGCGCTGTCTGATTCCTGTTCCCAATGCAGAAAGCCACCACACACACAAGTCTAACACCAAAGCTCACATCAGTTTGAATCAGAGTATCACAATCCTTTTTTGTAAAATTATGTAATGCTAATACCTCTGTAGTATTTTGCTATTTCCTTTTCCATCCGTTGCGGTGCAGATGGGAATGTGTGTGAAAATATCAGACAGTCTCATGTTTTTCTTATTAATAAGGGCAGATTAAGAGATTTGCCATTCGACGCTCAAGCCCACAACTGTCAAAACAGCAGGCAAGAAAAGCGACTTCTTCCCTCCCCCCTGGAACAGCCCCCACTAAGAATACATGAATACAGATCTGTGTGAGTGGGCATATTTATGAGAGATAAATGTGTTTTTTGGGGTGTGTGAGTGTGAGTGCATATCTGTATTCATTTTAGGATTAAAATGGATATCAGTGAGTGTTACAAGACCCATGTTGATTGATGTCATTTTTTTCTGATTTGCCTCCAGTTTTTGTAGATTTTTGGATGTTGTGATCAACGCACAGCATAAACACAAGGAATGGATCCACAAGGAAATCTCTTGGAAGAATATTGATCTGCATTCTTTTATTGGGAGTTCATCGGTGAAGAACAGCAGCTGTCCGGCCTCTGTCAACACTGTCAACCGCTAAGACACACAACCTGCTTGTCTCGCATTGACCTTTGAACTTCTCGGCGGCACAAATGCCTGCAGCTGCCAATGTCATGGCCAAGGCTGGCAGCAACGGCTTTGTCCTGGACGTCATCCTTTTCTCCGCTGCCCATGGCAACCCACCACCAACCCAACAAAGCCAGACAAATGATTTCGATTTGTCCTCTGTAGTCCGCGGAAGAAGTTATCGATACAATCCGGCAAATGATGTCAAGGATTTGTCAGCAAAGCTTATGAATGACAAAAACAGCCCACCTCCTTCCAACCCCCTCCTAACCTAAAAACACCTTTACTGCAGGCCAAGAAGATTGAGAGCCAGGAAACCTTATTGATTTCTGCTCCCTGCATCCTCACCCTTACCTTCTTAAATAGAAGCTCAAGCTACAAAGGCCAGAGCGGCAGCTTTTGTGTGCTAAAATGTGGCTAAAAGCTTTCTGGAAGGTTGAGGGAAGGGATTGAATTGGATATTGCATCTAATGCTGCATCCAGCAGATGGGCTTTACAGCCGAGTGAAGGAAAAGAGCTGTGTTCGGCTGGCAACCTGGCTGGATGGTTGTTTGACTGGCTGGCTGACATCTCTTCATCCCCTCCTTCCTTTAGCTTGGGTTGTTTGTGAAAAAGATCAGTGGGATGGTGGGTAAATAGATCAACTTTGTGCTGCTGACAAAAGAGGGTGTTGGAAGGTTAGTGGGCTGAGCTCATGCCATTGAGAAGCGGCCTGACAGAAGGGTGTTATGCCAAAGATGGTATGTCTGGCTGGGAGTGGACGTGCTAAATGTGGGCTGGAGAAACGGAGCAGAAACGGAGAACAAATAAGAAGAGGGAGGAGTGCTTGTGAATGCCAAAAGTGGACATGAGGGCGATCAAAGAGAGGAGCAATACTGTGATGCGAATGAAGATAGGAAGATTATTTAAGGAGCATTTTGCGAGACTTCATATGCCTCAGTATGCTTCAAACAAAGCGCTTGTTAGATCAACAGTGCCTGAAACCCCTTCTCTAATGGCATATTTGCGATGGGGGCTGCATCCAACAATTTTTGTAACTTTTTAAAACAGACAAGGCACTGGACACACCTATGATTGACCAGGTATGCAGAGGTGTGAAAAACTTCACTGTCTGTTTGTACAACCAAGTCTAACACTGTGATGCCTTCGAGTAGAGACTGTCTGAAATATGTGCATGACAATCACTATTTGTACATGTCGTTACGTCGAAATTACAAAGTCACACAAAAAGATAGAATATTTGGAGAGAGCGGGGAGGCAGTGGGATGCAGCCCCGAGGAGGCTACATAAGCAGGCTTTTCATCCTGCCTTCAAGTGGAACAAGTAAAAGCACATTTGCCTTTAGACATGGCCACATGTAGTAGGAACCAGTTAATGCGATGCAGAGTGAGACCTTTAGGCCCTGGTCACACAAGGAGCAGGCAGAGTGCTTTGTGTGTTTCCATGAGTACAGGCAGCATCGATTTTGTACCCCTCAATTGCTCAAGTAGTATATACAGTGTCATCAACATATCAACAGCAATGGGGAAACTACCACTTTGACATGTCTTAGGCACAGATGATATGGATAAAGACACATTGTATCCAGCAAAATGATTGTGTCAAGTTGCATCCATATATCATCATACAAAGGCTTCAGTGGAAAAACAATGTTGTCATTGTATTTTTGTCCTGAGAATGTGTTTTTAGTTGTCACAGCATTTATTTTCTCCACTGTTCACTTACTGAGCTGTGTACAGTGAGAGCCTTGGGTGAGGAGTGTTTGTTCCAAAACTCAGAGTTCATAATCCAGAAAGTTTAGCACCTGGCTAAGTAATTGTTGAGTCATTGCTATTGACCAATCCTCCCTGAAAAACACCTTAAATACACCTTTAACCTTAAGCAAAAGGGGATCTAAAATCTAGAAAATAAGGGATAAAATATGTATTAAAGGCATACAGTCATGCCACCAGCCCCCCCACTTGGCCTTGTCCTGTCCGCATCGCAGGAGAACACACAAGGACTCCCATCTCCTGAGGTAAGCTCTTTGGCAAACATAGTGCTGATTAAAACAAACAGGCCAGCAAGCCCTGCTGCTGGGGAGGACAGGGCAAACAGGACTGGTGCAGCAGGAGGCCTAGAGATGGCATAAACCAGACTGCAGTGCAAAGAGCAAAGACAAAGGCTGAACTTGCCTTGCTTTGGAGTCTCTCCTTTTTAGTTTTCCTTTGGCAGAACTTATTGATAGTACCTGGTACTTCAGTATCTCCTTGGATGATGTTACAAACGAGCTGAGCCAGAGCCAATACTAAAAAATGGTTAAAACACTACAGACCACTGATTTCTCTCAATCATGACATTTCACCCCCTTTCTATAGCATCAAATAACTAATTAAAACCAAACTGATCAGAAAAGTTAACACTTGAACATACATCAGCGTGATAACAACTACCTAAAATGACAGAAACCATCTTTGGGAAAAATTTATTTGATGTGTAGCTTTTAGTTCAACCCATGTCCTATCTGATAATGTTAAGGGGGAGGGTTTTATGAGCTATACCGCAGCCCGGCGCCAGGGCGGGCGGGGGGGGTTGAGAAGTTTGTCTGTTATAAACAGCTATCTTATATCATGGCAGATTCATATGATGACACTATGATCAGCTACAGTACCATCAGTATTAGAAAACGAACTCAAGAAAAGTAGCTGGTACCAGCCAATTGAGTCGAGTTGAGGCGACACAATACGGCGTAGTGGAAATGAGGCTAAAGCTGTTTGACAGAGGTGTCAGCACAGAGGCATATAGTACAGTGCTGCATGGGCTTCACCTGCAGAAAGACCAATTTAATACAGATTTTTAAAAATGGTTTTATTTGTCTGTCTCCAAAATGTCTGCCTTCACCCCAATACCAGAGAGTCGACCACAGCATTGAAAAATGACAATTCAAAAAATGTAATTAAACAGCAACATTTATTTTCAAAAACAATGTCCACTTTCAAGAATTTGTGAATTGTAATTCAAGAATGGAATTACATTCCTTTAGAGAAATACTTTATTACTTTAAAAAATCCATGGTATTGGAGTGGAGACTCAGAGCAAAACTAACACAGCAAAACTAAACCATCACAGCTTATCATTGAAAAAGGCATAAAATAAAAAAAAATAATTAAAATAAAAACTTGGAAAGATATACTACATATTATTATTATTTTTGTATATTAAACCAGAAACTTACATAGACAAACTAGAGACATTTGGTGAAGACACACAATACATAAAATGCTTTTAATCTGAAATAGTTGAATAAAGACAAGGTTTGTTTTTGAAAACAAAAATCTTCTATTTTATGCACTTTTTTGTGAAAAAAAATATGGAGGCTATTTCTTGATTTCTAGAGATGAATAAATAATGTCCACCATACTTCACTTCCTTTGACATTTTATAACGTGACTTGTTAGAAACCATTGAAGTCTTGACACTGGAAACGGTAGTTTGACAGAACAATCTAGTAAAGCTCCACTCACCAGCTTTTCTTGGTCACAATAACTACAGGTGTTCAACAGCCAAAGTTATCATACAATCCTCACATTTTTTATGCTTCTTTTATAAGGCCAAAAAGTGCTTTGAATGGAATCCAAACAACAAGTGAACGTGCATGCCAACAGATCCATTTGCATGACAACTAAGCAGACTCGCTGATGATCATGTGATATGGTTGAGAACTCTGGAAAAATGCGAGTAAGTGATCGTTGACTTTGGGTTGTCTTGTCAAATTTGTCTATGCTTAAGTTGTCCCTGCCAAATGTATATACAGTGTGTCAATATAATTTAGAAGAAATATTTGTATTTCTATTTAAAATATATATATATTAACACATGAATGTACTGTTGGGTGTGAATTAATTAACTGAGACTGCAAAGCATAAAAAACACAAAACGCTAGAGTCACCACTATTGAATAAAATATTTTAATTATTGAGCTCTTTTCTTGACAGCTGTATATGTTGTTTGTGTGCCAGAGAGATGAACCTGGACTCCCTGGAGGGGAAAGAGATTGGATGTCATTTTTCAGTGTACTCAATGGTTTTAGTGTCAGCTTAAAAGAGCCCAGAATCCTGCCAAGACTAAGTAACGGATCTGCAGGCATTTATGAAGCATGTGAAATCTTCCTCCGTGTTCTCATTCTGCCCTAATTCAATTAGGCTCCTCTCCAAACGAGCCTGGGACCACGGATTCTTTTCTCTCTCTCTCTCTCTCTCTCTCTTTTTTTTTCCAAAGAGGAGCATCGCATGGTTTCTGAGGTGTCAGGGCTGAACTTTCACCTCATCAGTTCATCCTTTCCATATCCTCTCTGCATGCTAACACCCTGATAAGCATCAGATTCTGCAGCGGTCAGCCAGGATCCCATGACATCAACCAGGCCAAAGAGTCAACTGAGCGGCTCCGCAGCGCTCAGGAGAAACCGCTGTTATTGGTTGCCTTTCATCCATGGTGATAATGTTATACTCATCATCATGTCACCCTCTGGCGCACAGCCATGATGGCTACAGTGAACTTGAAGAACTATAAGGAGCTGTTTACCTCAGTGTGAAATTTAAAACTGTCAAAATCAACTGTCAAAACAAAACACAGCACATAAAACAATTTGCAGATACCAGATATTCAACATCTGTTCACATATACTAACAATCAAAGTATAAAAGGAACAGTTCACCTAAAAACTGTTCTTTGAAAATAATCAAATGCAGTTTAAAACACAATAACAGCAACAAAAAAAATTAATCAAATTCCCAAGAAAGAATGATGTTTAACGTCTACCTTGAAACAATGTTGATGATGCATTTAATGTACTGCAGCAGGTTGGACAATAACCATGGACCTAAACTAGGACCATGTTTTTTAGTCAGATATACTTTTTTTTATCAAGGAATCAAACATTTAGAGCTGATGGTTATGCAGTTAGATTTGGTTAAAAGGAGCCTCTGACGTAGCTCTCAAATCAATGAGGATTCTTCTGGGAGAATGAACATACACTCACCGGCCACTTTATTAGGTACACCTATTCAACTGCTCGTTAACGCAAGCAGCTAATCAGCCAATCACATGGCAGCAACTCAATGCATTTAGGCATGTAGACATGGTCAAGACAACCTGCTGAAGTTCAAACCGAGCATCAGAATGGGG
>JBBPCS010000133.1:125892-136106 GCA_037974645.1 Hollardia meadi
TGGTAGGGTCAGAATTTGGCGTAAACAACATGAAAGCATGGATCCATCCTGCCTTGTATCAACGGTTCAGGCTGCTGCTGGTGGTGTAATGGTGTGGGGGATATTTTCTTGGCACACTTTGGGCCCCTTAGTACCAACTGAGCATCGTTTAAACGGCATAGCCTACCTGAGTATTGTTGCTCACCATGTCCATCCCTTTATGACCACAGTGTACTCATCTTCTGATGCACCATGTCACAAAGCTCACATCATCTCAAACTGGTTTCTTGAACATGACAGTGAGTTCACTGTACTCCAATGGCCTCCACAGTCACCAGATCTCAATCCAATAAAGCACCTTTGGGATGTGGTGGAACGGGAGATTCACATCATGGATGTGCAGCCGACAAATCTGCAGCAACTGCATGATGCTATCATGTCAATATGGACCAAAATCTCTGAGGAATGTTTCCAGCACCTTGTTGAATCTATGCCACGAAGAATTATGGCAGTTCTGAAGGCAAAAGGGGGTCCAACCCGGTACTAGCAAGGTGTACCTAATAAAGTGGCCGGTGAGTGTATATAGAACATATATAAACATTAAATCTTAGTTAAAGAAACAATACCATAAATAGCACAAAAGGGGGAAGTTGGGATGTTGAATCGTGTGGCAGCAGTAAAAGTCATTGGCATGAGTGTGTTTGAAGAATAATAGTGAAAAGTGTTGGGTTTTAAAGGCCGCACTGTACACCTGCGTTAATATGAGTGGAGGTTACTGTGTTACTACTCAGCTGCTAGCCAAACAGCTTATGCATTATGAATGAAGCTGATGAGAATATCGATCAGGAACTCACCAAATTTGTATGCCCACATGCAGATGATGCATAGGTGAATAAGAAATTCACCAGTATATCTGACTATTTTGAAAATATTCATTAAATATAGGCAGAAATTGAATAGATAATTAAAAAATATAAAATATATCAATATACAGTATGTCCCTGTAATTTAATAAATAAGTCAAATCACCACAAAATTTATTTTAGAAGTTCTAGAAACTGTTACTATTGCATGCTGCATCAGAGTCAAAATAGCGTTAAAAAAAAATCTGGAAAGAATAATTGGTAAAATGCTGAATATCAGGTCAATAATACAAACAAGTAAATATATGTTTAATTTACTTTTTCTTGTACTTTTGATACTTATTTACTGCCAGGAAATTACTTTTTATATTTAGCTACATTTAATATCAGATGCTTTAGACTTTTGTTCAAGTAGTATTCGTGTGGGTGACTTTCATTTTTACTCAAGTATGACTTTTGGATACTTTTTACAACACTGGAAAAAATGTGGAAAGATATGAGAAAATATTTGTAATCATGCTGTGTGTGTTCAAAGGTGCAACGTGTAAGATAGTTGATGAGTCTCATTCCCAGATCGTCAAATACAGACGCTTTGGGTTGGCATGTCAGGCCAGGTGCCAACCCAAGGCATCAGTGTTTGACGACCTCAAAAAAAATCTCACAAATTGCTACTTTGAAAATAGTCTGAATTAACATTATACGTAGGTGGAAAACTTAAAAAAGAATTAGCAGATGAGTCTAATACCAGTCTCCTATCAAGAGATTTCATGAGTCAGATGTAATGGCTATTAGGCTGAAATGGTCTTTGTCAAGTCAAGGACTGTAGGCTGTGTGATAGTGAGTCTCAACAGTAATCCCCACTGGGAGTGACATCTAGAGGAATAACTACAAAATGCTAGAAGCCCCTCTGACCTTAGCTGACACCTTCTGTTGACCTTGGTTTGACTTTAGAGTGAAGTCCCAGAGCTTTCTCACAGAAGCCCAGCTCCATAAGTCACATTCTGTCATCCGTTTCTCTACTTTCCCCATTAAATAGCCTCCCCCCTTCATATTTACAGAGGCTTACAAATGGGGCCAGGGCACATGGCTGCTGCTCCTTGGATACCCAATCTGTCTGCCACTTATCTGAGGGATTACTGCAGTGAGGGCCAGCTACCGCAGATTAGAGACAAAGGCCAAATTAAAACAGGGCCTATCAACAAACACCGGGACATGATGACAGGGAGGTGATCCAATTACACTGATAACCCACCGATCCCCGCTAGCTGCAGGAGACACTGGAACAAACAGAGGTAAACAGATATACACTCACACACAGCCGCACACATCGATAGAGTTGCATACACATGCAGGCAGACACACTGGCAAGTGTGAGTCAATTGACAAACAGAGTTGCATTGCAATACAGCCGTGGAAGAATGTTTATTGGTATCCATTGACACACAGTGTTCATTATTGTCCCAGTAACGGCGGGTGAAGCATCGGTGACTTCAGCCACAGGTTTCTGAGAGAATATTTTTGGGCTTGGTTGGGTCTAAGCAAAGGGGTCTTGGTGGAGCTGAGGTAAGACGAGCAAACACGACTGTTGACAAATCAATCAAACAAATGCTCCAAGAGATGCATAACACTGATAATAATAAATATTAAAGGGGCAATGGCTCTTGGAATTGCAACCAACAGAGTTGAAATTTGCCCATTGAACATATATTTCAAATGATGGTATTGCATTTGGCACAAAAGTCAAGTACTTAGACAAAAATTAGAAATTGGGGGTCAACAATTCAATGATAATGTGATTGAAAGCTCCTCAACAGCCAATAAATGGAGCTGTATGGTCAGTCCCTGCAAAAGTGGCCTATGTTATAAAACAAGAAGATACTTAACTAACTAACTAAGCTCCCAGGACCAACGTTGGGCTGCAGGAGCAGCAGAGTGGGCCTGCAACCTGCAGAGTACGTTTATTTACTTGTTTTGATTTTGAAACTTGAATTTTATTAAATCTGAGGGACATTTATGGAGCTTTAAATGACGGCCATGTTAACATAGTTCAAGATAAGTCAGAACTGTGGGGGTTACTCGCTGCATTATTAGTGATTCAACAAACTTAAGCAGCACACAGGTGAGTTGACTGAATTTATATTTAATGGCAAAACAGTACTTAAACATGCGCAATGCTTCCTGTGAAGGAAAGAAGGATTTCATCAAGCAGAGTCAGTATTTCGAGGTATGTCAAATGTAGGCACAGTGGCATTAACGCAAAAGTATTACAAGGGAGGGACTAAGGCAATTATTGACAGATGACTCTCATGTGTGCTCTGGCCAGGGTTGGCCTCATGACCTCAGCATTGGTACACTCCTCCCTATAGCCCTGTCTATCAATCAAACTATTTATTAAACTTATAAAAAGCTATTTGTTAATATACATGAAATTTATATTATAAAAATCAGCATAATTCTCTTATGTGTAGCGAGCATGAAGCTGTTCTCAACTCTTGAAATTTTTATTTTATTGTTGTCCCAACTTTATGTTCCTCCACTGCTTTTTTTAGGGAATATTTGCCATGAAGCAGCTTGCAACAATTCCAAAGAGCATTGAAAACACACCCCAGGGAGCTCTTATTTGTCTGCAGACGTTATTGTCTCAGGATTGTTGTTGCTTGTAATACGTCTCATAAGACTGAAAATGAGTTGGACCCACAAGCAGCCACCGTTGAAATAACATCCTCAAAGGAAAAAAAAAGGAGGAGGCTCGAGTTGTGTTTTGCTGGAGTTTCAGCATTTCAGTATACAATTTTAAGACTCTGGAGGATGCACTTTGAGTCAATGGATGTATGCTAACAAGATACTAAAACATAGACAAACAAAATAGCTGCATCAGGACACAGAAAGTGTTCATGGAGGCCAAAAGACAAATGTGATGAGGGAAAAGCTCCTTTGAATACAAAAAGATCAGCAATGATGGCAGATAGAAGGGAAACTAAAAATAGCATAAAGTGGGCTAATAGATAATACAGTGTCAACTAAGCAAATGACAGTAATTTATAACAAGGAGCTTCATAAAAATGAAATAAATTGTCTTTGCATTTTTTTTTTCATCACTGCACTATAATGACAATGTCATATCTTTGACTCCCGCTCTAATGGAAAAGCCACAATCCAGGAACTAGCTAGAAAGTGAGTGACAAGAAAGTATGAGCTCACCGTGGCCCCAGACATTGCCCTCAGCGCCGACAGCAGACAGCCGCCAACCTCTAACTCTCCTCTCGGCCAATCACGGTCTAGCTCATTACCGGCGCAGCCCCATTGTGTTAATTGAAGCCATGCTAACTACATCGTTCCTCCCGTTCTATAAAAGCAGTAGACTCGTCACCCTCTCTGGCCGCTTCTCCCTCCAGCTACACAGGTAATTGAATTGTGGCAGGTCTCTCAGTAAGCTGGCTTGTTTTAATAACTTCACTAGATTATGTTTAATAGGTGTGCCGTAAACGCTCTTTTGGGCAGGCCAGGGAGGATGAGGAAGGTCAAATGTGATAATAGAAATGAGGGAAAGGGCCATTTTCTTTGCCCTGCTCTAGGGACAGACATAATCACTGCAGCCTATCACCTTGTCTGTACAGTATGAGGTTCAACTGTGGGCCACAATGCTGGAGAGTGTAGAGTTAAGGTAGCTCAGCTCCAATGTAGAGATGACATTACGGGAAAGAAAGAAGAAGCTCATGCTGGATCCACAATCTTTCCTTGTCTGTATTATCATCCCAGCTGTCATGTCTGCCATCTGCTGTGTAAATATAAAGCTCAAACGCTGTCTAATCAAGCTTTTGCAGGTGACGTTTAACAGGAAATACATACGAGAAGGCTCAGAAATTGAGGTTACAATAAAAATGAAGCATCATTTTTTAGCCTTGCTTCTCAATTATCCAATTAACCCAAAAATGTATCTCATATTGTCTTTCCTCACTGGAATTAAGTATATTTTTAGGTATGCTAGGAAGAAAGAAAAGTCAGGGGAACTCGAACATATACATATACAAGTGTCAACCTCAGGAGAGATGGAGAGGAAGTCACATCTTCAGAGTCAGTGGGACCATGAACGTCTGTAACCCAATAGTTGTCAAAATATTGACCTATTGACCAACATCGTGGTCTCAAGAGAGGGTAAATATAATTAATTTAATGTCCTTCAGTTCCTTTCTCCTCTTTACGGTGAAGTAGCATCTGGATAAGACGCGAGGGGCGCATGACAAATCTTCGGTATCTGACGACCTGGGATGAGAATGGGTTGCTACTTCACCTTTAAATCCAACTACCTTTAAATAGTGGCAGTCCTATGGGGCCAAATACCGTACCCTGTTTTTCCTTTTGCTAAGACATCATGATTGAAATGTGATCATTTCAATTAACTAACTGAACTCCACCCTTTTTAAAAACAATTTATCCCTCATGTTGAACCGCGGCACTAATATCGCTATAAAAAATATTCTTTTGATCTGAGTGAAACATCATAGATTCTATGGAAGTGAAAAAGACAGAAATATGGACCAATTCCTGAATTTACTTCAAATACTTCAGATACAGTTAGGATTTTGACATTAGTTATGGTGCTGTCATACAGGAGGCGTGAGGCCACACATGCTTATTAGTATACATTTGACATGTGAGAAAGAAGATCTTAGGAAAAATTCAGAATCTATTCCAACCTATTGAGTCAGTATTTCAAATGGTCTATGATTCTATACATAAATTTGTCTTTGGTTATCCAAAAAAGTGCTCCAGCTGTGATTGTTTTGACTGGGTCTGTTCCTTTTAAGGTCATCTGAAAGTGCAAAGGTTCAAAGATCAGTCTGGGGTCGAGTCTTATCAGTCTGGGCTGATGGTTTGGTTTCACTGATAGTTACGTGTCAGCTTCGGCAGCTCAGCCACACTAGAGGGCGGCACCAGGAGAGGCAGCACCAATAGGTCAAAGGTCACACTGCTGAACAAATAAGAGATAAGGGAGCAAAAAGGTGCCATGTTTCAAATTTGCTCTAACTTTGAGGTGATACAAATCAGACGGACACTGATAGATAAGAAAGTGGAGTTTGAAAGAGAAACTGTGGGGTCCTGAACAGAGGGGAACAAATTAAGACACTATTCAGACAGTGAAATAGAGTGGGAGAGACCAATCTGCACTGGGGAGCCAGATGTTGGGAAAGGGGGGGGGGGGGGTTGCAGACAGAGATGCATACGGAAGGTAAGCAAGCTGATCAGCAGTCAGCAGGGCTGTGTAGGCAACACAGACAGCAGCACCACTGTCACACAGACACTTATTTGCATAATATTGTGTGTTGTCAGAGTAGTGACAGCTAGTGCAGGCAGTTATCTGTAGGAGCAGGACGTACATGTTACCTTGTGTGTGTGTGTGTGTGTGTGTGTGTGTGTGTGTGTGTGTGTGTGTATGTGTGTGTGTTACTGTTCCGGCCGCCTCTTCCCATCACCTCCCTGGACAGGTGGCATCCCCTAGCCCTGTGATTAGCGTGTCAATGTCTTAACATGTCGATGGGAGCGCCGCTGCAGGCATCTACATTCATATATAAATGTAAATTCAAACCCTCCCCCGTTCTCCCACCTCCATGCACCTGCACCGCACCGCCTCTGACAGTTCAGGATTGATTTGGCCGCTGAGACAGCGGCGGAAAGGGCGCTGGGATCGTTTCGGACACTGGCAAACAATCACAAGACGCTGAAATCGTCAACAGAGACCTTGGAGCCAGGGGAGGACATGACAGTCAAAAATGTCCCAATCAAGAAAACTTTGTATAAAAGCCATCCAGGAAACTTTTGACCCGTTATTTCTTCTTTCATATTCTAATGACGAGTCTCTGTGGATGATTCCTCATCTGGGCTCAGAGGGAAATGACAGGCCTCATAATATATAGGAGTGACTATGTTGTCAATCCACACACACTGATTTGGGATTGTGGGGAAAAACGCACTTCAAGTTGACGAAGCCAATGCTGATTTCTCTCTCTCTCTCTCTCTCTCTCTCTCTCTCTCTCTCTCTCTGAGGGGTGAAGAGGTTTAAATTTATTTTTGAAGGGAGTAGAAATTCTCAACTCAGGCCTTCAGCTTTCAACTTGTCAGAATAAGGATGTTTGGATGAACCAATTTTTAAGTAGTTTTTTTTTATCAAAAGAACAAATAGTCCTTTTACTTAATTTTGTTATTAGCATAAGTTTTAATGCAAATTATAAGAAATTCATGGGGACCATGAATGTCTGTACACAATTTTTTGCCAATCCATCCATCAGATGTTGAAATACTTTAATGAATATGTGAAAATTTGGACCTCGTGTTGGCACCAGATGAAAAGTCAAGGGATCACCAAAGTAATTGTGGTTCATCCTCTGGAAGCCATGAATGTCAAGAATGTAAATGAATAATAAAAGTTATGGCAATCTTTGAAATTGTCATCTAGATCAGTCTGAACCAAAGTGGTGGTTCAGACCAACTGACTGGCTAAAAACAAAAGGCTAACTCTCAGTTCAGTGCCAGTAGTGTGTTTGTGTGTGCACTTTCAAATACACAGGCAGCAGAAATAGAAGATAGACCTGAGGGGAGGGAGGCAGACACTGGGTCAGTTCAGAGTGATTATGAATGACCTCGTGATGGTGGTGCTGGTGCTGATGGGGTGTGTTGGAAGTTTTGAGGTGGGGGTTGGGCTTATTCCAGGTGTAATGAAGGTGCAAGTCGGGAGATGAACCCAGCTTGGCCTCTACCTGCCACCGACCTGGATGCACATGTTAGTTTAGATGTGATTGCCTCTGGAATTGCAGGCACATACCAAGTGAACCCTCCACTGCCTCTGTAAGCCCAGGGTGTATTCTGGACCTACTGGAGATAAAAATATATCAAAAGTCACTGAATGCTGACCTCTTGGGGTGTGTGTATGGGTGGAGGTGGAAAGTGAAGTTTGACATTCACTGCAAAAACCCAAATGCAGTGACACATTTACACTGTTGATTGCTATTGAATGTGACCTTGCAGGGAAGAATGCTACAGTATTATGATATAATATGTACCAACTTTATTCCCAAAATGACCCTGGTGTCTTTTGTTAACTCTGACTTGTGGCCCTTAGAGCCTGAGAGGTTTTTTTTCTCTAATCATACCAGTAGTGGGTACTAATATAGGTCAGATCACGGAGTGCCCAAAATGCATCTATTAACTATGTGGTAGTGTTGGAGCAATTTGTGAGATGTTGAGTCTTATTCCTGGGTCGTCAAGTACTGACGCTTTGGGTTGGTAGGTCGGGCCAGCTTCCAACCCGACTCAACCATTGACTGTATATAAGGATGGACAACATGGGAGCTCCCCAAAAGTGAAGCCAAAACATCTCGATCGCCCCCTGGTGGTGGGCTGCAGTGTAGGTCATAAACTCCTCCCCCTCAATGATATCAGGTAGGACATTGCCTATTGCTTGCTCATGGGGGAATGTTGGGTCTCTGTAATTGAATTAATTAATAATAAAGAGTGTGGTCTAGACCTACTCTACATGTAAAGTGTCATGAGATAACTTCTGTTGTGAATTGGCGCTATATAAATAAAATTTGACTTGACTTGACTTGACATGGGCTGAACTAAAAACTCAAAGTACACGTTAAAATAAATTTTTCCCAAGGATGGTTTCTGTCATTTCAGATTGTTCTTCTCACGCTGATGTATGTTCAAGTGTTAATTTTTCTGATCAGTTTGGTTTTAATAAGTTATTTGATGCTATAAAAACAGGGTGAAACATCATGATTGACAGCTGAGCCCTGCTCGCGGCTCCGCTGCCCGGTGGCTACTCTGGCTTCAAATGATGTCACCACCGCAAGATGGCAGCGCTTGTATCCGGGATATTTTGGCTGCATTTTTGTACAGTGGGAGGAGGTGGAGACGTGTCATGCATCTTTATTTATGTCAATGAACTCAACAATCAACTACTGTATGTTACACATTACACATCACAGGTTGCTGCAGCAGCTTTGTTTTGAGGGGATAGTGGGTCAACAGACAAAATATTTGTATTTGTGTTTTTGATCTGATGCATCTATTGGTTTTGCTTTGAGATGCTGGTGCTCTAGTGTGACATCTTGTGGCAATGAATGTTGAACCTTCAAAATAAAAGCAAAGACACAAATACATGCATTGTGTTCAAATTTGTGCTTTTTTAAAAATTAGGACAAAGACTTTTCTTTGTGACTTGAAAATATTTAAACTCTGGGGCATTCCCAGGCTCTGTGACTTGTCTGCATGCACCACTGAGCAAAATTTGTTTTCATTCCATCTGCAAACACTTGACCAGTCATGATCCACACAGAACACATCAACTCTTGATGATATTTGGATAGAAAACCTACGCAGCAAGCTCAATTTAAAAAAAAAGAAAAAAGATTTTTTCTACTGGTTAAAAATTATTTTAACCAGGAATTTGTTTGTATTCAGTTGTATTCCATACCATTGTATTATTTAAGAAATAAGACCTTTGCACGCATCATTGCATTCCCTGTGAAGAGATTTGATGCTTGACTTAAAAAGCAAAATCATGTCATAAAAATAAGGACAACCAACTCCACCAGCTATCAGTCGTGCCAATCAAAAATAGCCTACTGAGCAAATAATTATGTAACAACTCTCAGATACAAGTAGAATGATGATACTGGGACAAATGTATGCACTAAAAATTGAAAGTCATGCAAGTTGTGTTTGTGACAAGTTTAAAGTTCAGGTTGTGTCAAGAAAATAATTTAATGATCATGAAGTACATAGAAAAATGCTAGCATGTCCTTACAGTCTTATTTTCAATGTGTCTAGTACACAATATTTTTTACATGTTGTAAAAGTCGTGACTTTAAACAAACTCGTAACTGGCAAGAAGTATTGTGTTATAACAAGGTTATTTTCTTGTTAAAAGATCTTTTTTTGTAATGTATTTCATGTTAAATGACTCCTTTTTGACAAGAGAAAAAATTTTCACCTTACAACATATTACTGTCACTTTTTATGTAATGCTTACGTATAAGAGATTTATTATTTATGGTTTTAAAAAAAAACAAAAACATTTTCTTAACGATTAGTAATGTTCACTGGTAGACCACAAGTCCAGCTCCAGTTCATGTTTAAACTTCAGTTGAAGGATTAATGACAGTGGTTTGTGTTTCATACTCCCTGAAAAGCTGATATTTTTTCCAATAGCATCTATAACAGGTTCTCTGCTGCTTTATTAAAAACAACTAAAATATGCTATAATTAACTAATTTAAAATGGTTGTCAACTGAAAAAGTGTGTGTGTGTGTGTGTGTGTGTGTGTGTGTGTGTGTGTGTGTGTGTGTGTGTGTGTGTGTGTGTGTGTGT
>JBBPCS010000133.1:136206-152654 GCA_037974645.1 Hollardia meadi
ACACACACACACACACACACACACACACACACACACACACACACACACACACACACACACACACACACATAAAATCAAGGCATGTGCAAACAAACCAGTCAGCAAAACAAGTTAAAAACACACAGACAGAATCTCTCAGACGAGACAGAAAAAGCCCATCAAGCGTGTTTTTTATGTTTTTGTCTCTCTCTCTCTCTTTTTTATTTTTTCTTTTCTTCTGCATCTTGTGACTGGCCTAATTGAGTTGTAAATCATCAAAATAACAAGTTCATTTCATACTGAGATGTCAGAACATTTCTTGAAAAAGCTGGGGAATCACAATGGCATAATTACAGAGGAAATTAAAAAAAATGCGCCCCGAATGTGCTGCTGCGAAACAGGAACAACAAACATGTTACATTGCCCCTGCAGGCTACATCAACACTAACTGTACAGTACACTGCACTCAATAATAATGCATTTAATTAGCTATTCCATTCTTCAGTAGCTTCTTTGAATAGGTTATGAATTGGTTTAATTAGAAAAGAGTATGAAAATACATTTGAATTGTTTGGTTTTTTTTCCTCCAAAGTGTGTGTGCTTTCCAGAGTTCAGTATTGATAGGAGCAGATGGTATCAGCAAGCTGCATTAGTGGCCGGCGCGCGCGTGTGTGTGTGTGTGTGTGTGTGTGTGTGTGTGTGTGTTGTGTGTGACAGGGCTAGTTTCAATTCATACTCTCCCTGCACCTTTGATAGTCAAGTGGATTACACCTTGTGTTCAAACAGAAAGGGAGGAAAGAAAAGCGGCAGAACACAAAATGGAATTAGGAGGCTGCTTATAGGCCCTGATTCATTTATTGTTAACTCCTTCCAGTTCATTAAGCCTAATCCCTGTTAGGATGGTGAGTAACAGAGGACCTGAATGGGCCCAGGCTGGCTGAGGGGTGGGGGGGTGGGGGGGTGGGGGCCTATTGTGGTCCTCTCTTGGGTTAATCCTAGTCCCTGTGGTGTGTTTGTGGGTTTGTGTGAGTGAGATGGGGAAGAAAGAGGGAGTCAGCTGGACAAGGGGGTGAGCGCTTTTCTCCTGCTGGGTGCCCGGGCTCTGTCTGGGTGGGTGTTGAGTCCCACCCTCCACCCTGAGGGGTTTTTTTTTTTAGCCCTCCGAGTCCCTGTGACAAGCGTGAAGCAGCCCTTTCCTTTTGTGAATCAATCTGGCGGTGCTCTTCGCGCCTCGCCTGGTCAGACACACACACACACACACACACATAGAGGGTCACTGATGGCCGTGTTAATACAGATGTACATGCCAATAAGGCCTCTTAATCAGTACACAAGAGGGAGAGATTGACTTTTAAAGAAGACATACGGCTCCGCTTTCTTTCAGCCCCAGTGGAGCTGTTCGCTGTGCCGTGCTGACTCCTTTAATTTTGCCTGTATGGCTGACTCCAGCCACGCTCCGGCTCAACAGAAACACAAAGAAAAAGAAAAAAACTGAACAGTGGAGACAGGATCTGTAAACACAATTATTTTTGTTGCAAATTGCATTCACTGTGGCAGTTCAAAGTACTTCAGAAATTGCATTAGGTCAGAAATAGTCAGAAATATAACAAGGTCCTAGTGAGTGTAGACATAGTAATGCCCTTAAATACTATGAACGTCACAAATTGAAAGGCACAAAATAAAAAAGAAATTTGCTGCTGAAGTCGTCATATGTAAGATATTTATATCTACTGTAATGCAAAATCTCTAGACACATATTAGGACATATTCTGCTTTAAATAATAATATCATCTCAATATCTATAATTATAATAATAATAATAATCTGATTGGCTAGTACCCATTGCCTCATTAGTTAAGGTTAAGGCATGAGGAGTGAGATTGGTAAGGGTAAGAAAATCAGATATCCAATGAGCATCTTCTGCTGATAACTGTCCAGTTTTTTGTTTGTTTTTGACAACATAGAGCTGTTTTTTTTTCGCTGTCCAGATTGTCCATGCAGCTTGTGGATACCTTCATCTTGTCTGGACACTGACCTCTGAATGTTGTACTGTTCCATGCAGCGGTAGGAACCAAATCAAGGGAAAGTTATTGAAGGAGGATTTTATTTTATTTGCACTTTTACTTTCTTAAGATTAGCAGATTAACTTTTGTTGTGTTCAAAACTGAGAAGAACTGCTATTTTAAAGAGGCCCATGCATGGATGACTGGCAACCCTAAAGGAATTGTCAAAGGAGAGAAAAGACTTAAAAATGTAAAAACTTTAAAAAAAAAATTATAACCTTAAAGGAAATATGGAATGAAAATTCAGACTAAGAACTAACACCAATAGCATTTTTTTTCCTATTCAATATTTATTTGTAATAAAAAAATATATGTATTTCTTTGTCTACATTCAAATTTTATTCCCTTGGTAGATTTGAATTGGTCATTTAGACGAGTGGAATTAATTTGGGTTTCTAATAAAGAGAAAACTTTAACTTAAAGAAAAAGAGAAGTGTTATACCAGAGAAAAGACACTGGACAGAAGAGCTTCATAAATGTATTTTTATGTTCATTTTTCAATGTCAGTGGTTGTAAGGTCTTATTGATCTTACACAGGGTCCAATCTCCTTACACACCCAAACGTTTTCACTTTTTTTTGCCAAAGTTCTGTTTTCTGTTCAAAACTGTGCTTGATGGACATCTCTCTGACCAACCTATTACTCGCAACCGGTTCTCATTCCAGGTCTTCACATGCTGATGTTTTGTCATGCGCCCTACACATCTTATCCAGACACACCTGGTACCCTCCGGCCAATGCGCTAAGCCTTCCCTGTAGCACTGAATCCAGCTCTACCTTTGTCTGCCACTCTATTCCAACGCAATAGCTCCACACAAACATTTACTAATAAAATGAGTAAATCAATAATACATACTTTTCAACTTACCTGTAGAGCTTTTTGTCCTTCTAGATTGTTTTGGTGTGAGTTTTTTTTTCAGAGTTACAGAGATATCGGCTGTAGAGATGTCTGCCTTCTCTAAAATATAATGGAACTAAATGTCACTCTTTTTGTGCTGAACACGCGCGCACAAAAATACATTTGACAAATCCAAATGTGTCTTTCCAGAAATCATGACCCGGTAACTCAAGATAATCCACAGACTTTATTGTGAGCAGTTTCATGGAGGAACTATTTTCTAAACATTAATGGCGTCCTCCTGGGCTAAGGTGTAACATTAGCTAGCTTAGATAGCTTTGTCACGAGCCTCTCGTCCAGGAGTAGATACATGCTTCCCTTTGTGCAGTGATAAATGACAAAATCTAAATTGATGCAAAACAATTGAGTGTAGTTGCCGGAGAAAATAAACAAGCATACACTCGTGTCAGTATTAAGAAATAGGCCTATCAGTGAACAGCTGATTTGTACATAGCAAATAATTGGTTGGCTGTGGGGAAGTGAGAGCTCCCTAAGCCTTGAAATAGACTTTCCAAGCTGGTCTCAGGGAGGTGTAATTAAAGAACAAGTGATTTTTAGTTTTTCACTTCAGACAGACAAACGTCATAATATGCAGTGTCCTGGAGCAATTTACATACGGACCAGGCAGCTGAGGAAAAGGGAACACAAGTTCTGTAATCAAAAGTCTTAATTCATTACTTTGCTGGAGAGAGCCCAATTGGTATGGACACTTAGAGGAAAAAAAAAGTGTCCTGAGGCAAACCAATCAAGCAAGAACTATGGTACCACGTTGATACAAATGCCTCTGAATCACAATGAATCAAGTCGGACAATAGGGCCACAATGGCCCCTAGATTAGCGTCTATTACTCGGATGCATTAGTGCCTTGCACCCGTATTAAAAGTCCTCGTTTAACACCGTTCAAGGGGCGGACCAGAAATCCCCAAGTTTCTAAATTGGAATTTCATTCCCCCAGGTACTTCTGCTCATATGAGAAAAGTTGGAATGCATTTGATCTGTCCTAATTTCAATTAATTAGCGACAATGGTTGCTCGGGGAATCCCACAGGGCAGAGGGAAAAATGGGCTGAAGGGAAGCGAGCGTCGGAAAAGTGACGGGAGAAGTGGCATCAATAAACTGTTAGAGACTCATTAGCAGGCTAAATGGCTCTCCCAAAGTCATGACACTTTAACACGGGACCTGGCGCCTAATTACTGGCCCCAGTATCCATTACAGACCCCTCCTCTGCTCCCCTCCCTACATTCCTCTTTCTTTTTATTCCACCCATCTCAGCCACAGTGGAATCGGCCTGTTAATGATTGCTCTATAGAGCAAGATTAGAGGGCCATTGTGGCGGGGAGAGTGGTGAGTGTGGGCAGCCAACATGAGGAAGTGAACGTGTAAGTTGGTGTCTGTGTTGATTAAAGCTTTCAGTGATGTTAGCACCAAAATTGCCCGCGTGAGTCAACCTCTCCAACTCTGCCAGACCCACCTGTGTCCCCTCATTACCAACACATGCATGGCTAACCAGTGTTCAGACTCACAAAAGGTAATTTCACATTGTAGCCAAGATCCCAAATTATGTTTATGTTTGCTGAAAATTACAAGGCCCCTAGAGTAGAGTTTCAATTTGATATAAAAGTGCAGCCTAAAAACCACAGCATTTTTATGACAATATTTTACTCATCGAATATAAAATCTCCAATAAAATGTTAGAAAATGTAAATACTGAACTCCTATTAGATTGGTATGAAACAAGGGGACTGTTTGCTAATGTTAAAAAAAATATATTTGAGTGAAGGTTTTATTTAATATTTGGGTTTTACTATCCTTGGTGTGAATGGTTTAAGTTACCTTCGATGCATGTTCCATTCATTCAATGCATGGGGACAAAAGAATGGATGGGTGAAACCACTTTGACTTAAAAGTGCAATTTGTAAGATAATAACATGACATAATTTTAGTTTAAAACGTTCCAACTAACTAACCAAATGTCTTTTCCTAAACCTAACCATGTGCTTTTGATAATATCCGAGGGAACCATGTCAAAACGTTGGTATGTGACGACCTGGGATGAGAACGGTTGTTGGACAGGATGTATTTATTCCAACCGGAGAGAAACGATCGGATTAAGTGTTTACATAGTAATTGGGCACTAACATTTTCCGATTGAACGGATTGTTAGAGGTTTGAACCACCACTCTCAAACTTATTGAAAATTTATTCTGAATGGGTCAGTCTCTTCTGACTGAGGTGCCTACATGAGACATTTTTATTCTGATTGGGCGATTGTTCTGATTAACAGTGGAATATTAGGGCTCACATTGCTTTGTTGCACAACTAAATAAAGGTTTGTAGCCCCCTCTGTGCTACACACTCATAATATACATAGAAGCAATTAAACTTAGAATAGGATAGGATAATGAAAAAATAAAAATAGAAAAACATATAGTTATTTATATGAAAATTATACACACATAAACCCAGGAAAAAATACTGTGCATTTTTTAAAATTTGCATCTGGGTGAATGTTATGATATTATGGTCAGCATCTTCACAATAAAAGTTACATATGTGGAAACATTGTCCGTCAACTGCGCTTGAGCGCCATGCATCAATGATGTGAACACAGACTCCGCCTCCCCTCGTCCTGCGCTTTGTCCACTTGGTGAATGGTTTCTCCAGTGGGGTGCTACAGCTTGACCGGGATGTTGTTGAAGATGTTGGTGAATGGTCAGCTGTTAATCGTAAACCCTGCACCTCCTTATTCAATGCTGAATAGTGTATTTCCTGCCTAGGTAATACATAGTTCATGATTAAAGCTGAAAAAAATAACCTTAAAAACTAAAATGTAGCAAGTTTGAAGGAGCTACCGGCCCGCTACATGCGTGATCTTTGCCATGGCACGGCTGATAGTTCATATTGATACTTAATATTGGAATAGACAAATCTGTCCAGCCCTCCTATTCAAAAAATATTGCAATCAGTATCAGGTGTCAAAAAACTTTATCAATCAAGCCCTACTAGAAACGGAGCACATAAAAGAAAATGTTGATGATGACAGGAGATAAAAAGCGGAAAGAGAAGGTGAGTCAAGGAAGAGGAGGTTTTAAAATCAGACCGTATCTACAGTAAGGGGGTGTGTGGTGGTGGTGGTGGTGGTGATGAGGGGGTAACCGATCTCATCTCATGTCCTCTCTCATGCTCTCTGAATGGGGTCCTAATTGGCAGGGCTGTGTGAATAGGCAGCTGGCCGAAGAGTGCCTGTACAAAAGAACACACAGTGAGACAGTGCTGGAGATGAGGCCTTCTCTATTCACAACCTCTACTCCCAAACTAAAAAAAAAGAGCTGAAGAGAGAATGAGAGAAAGGAGGAAGACGAGGGGATGGATGGGGTTGGCGGAGTGTGTGTGTGTGGGGGGGGGGGGGGGGTGTCGGTCATGCAACAACAGAGCGGAGTGGAGTGGAAATCGACAAAACAGAGAGAGAGAGAGGAAAAGAGATAGAGCGAGCAGATGAGAAATAGAAGGTAATCACAGGAGATTATCTTCATGTGATGGAGGCAGAGCTGCAAGGATAAGTAGGCTAACCTGAGGAGGACGATCCCAAACCAGTCAATAAAGCCCCATGTCTGGAGCCCCGATATGTGTGGGTGCAATGGTGCTTGAGGGGCAGTTAGGGCAGTAAGGGGCCAAAAGTGGCCCTCATGATGTAAGGGCAATAACACTTCAGGGGCCGTGTGAGCTCAGATTTCCCTGCACGTGTTCCAGTTCCCATAGAAAAACACAAGATAAAGGTGTCAAACTGGAGCGAGTGTTCTTTATGTGTGCAGACTATCTGAGTGTACAGCAGAGAGAAATGCTTAAAACAACCTATATTTGTGTTTCCTGTAACTGTTGTCTGTCAAAAGTGAAGGCGGGAGCAGCATGACACTATTATAGTGCTACAAACCTCTTACCGGACCATCAGACTGAAAATGGCAGTCCTTGGGGAAAAAACACAGGGCTTCAATGATGGGTATTTTGCATCAGTGAGAATATTAATAATAAAATCCAGGAAGTCCAGTTTGAGAAATTAATCCATGACTTTGAAGGGTTGTCAGAAGCCAGAAATCTGCACAGCAGTGTATGGAACAGGATTTTACAATTGTGGAAAAGTTACCATTCAATAACGTCATAATCATCGTGACGTCGAATGTTTAATCAAATCATGAGGAGTAGAATAATGTCCTTCATGTTATGAAGTAATATGCGCACTGTAATTTGTTTGATTGGCCAACACAGGGCTTCACATTGCAGCCAAAGTTTTTTTAGCTGGACGATCCTCCATTTTGTTCCGTTTCTTTTTTTGTTCCCTTCCAGTTCATTAAGCCTAATCCCTGTTAGGATGGTGAGTAACAGAGGACCTGAATGGGCCCAGGCTCCCTTATTGTCTCCTCATAGTTGTCTCATCATCTCTTGAAATGAATTAGGGGGCTGCATGTCATGCAGTCCTGTGTTGGTCTCAGAATGACATTTGGGGGTTGGGGTGGATGATCGGATGCAAAGTGACTTACTTTTACACTAAAGGCTGCATTTGGCCACTCACATCTCCTACCAAGTCTTTAAAGGTCCAGTCTGTAGGATTTAGTGGCATTTAGCAGCAAGGTTTGCAACCAACTGTATACCTCTTGCCTCAACCTTCTGTTCCAAGCATGAAGGGGAATCTACAGTAGCCACTAAAATCATGAAAGGCCCTCTCTAGAGCCAGTGTTTGGATTGTCCGTTCTGGGAGACTGTAGAAACATGGTGCTGCAACATGTCGGACCCTCTGTCAGTATAAAAAATTAATTCTAAGGTAACATAAGACCTACTTATGAATGTTATATTTAATTTCTGCCAATAGATCCTCCTAAATCCTACTGGACCTTCAAGTCTTGTGGACATTTCAGGAAGTTACTGCTGCTGGCACATCAAACCTCCACTTTACATTTCAGTTTTTGTACAGATTCATTGAACAAATTAGTGATCTTTAAGGGTGCTGGTTGGCAGACTTTGTAAGAGCCAGGCTAGCTGTTTCCCATCGCTTCCAGTCTATATGTTAAATTAAGCCAGCTTCTGGTCTTAACTTCATATTTCCTGAACATACATGAAAGTGGCATCAATATTATCATCTAAGCATTGAATGCGGCATTATTTATTTAAAACTGGAAGAATAAAACTCACCACCTGACGTGCAACTTGTCACATGGTGTACGGGTATATTAAGTAAAAAACAGCAAAGTTCTAATAAATAATCAATAAAAAGTGTCAGGGGCAGTTCTCTGAAATATTGAAGTTTCACAAGTTTTAGTTTCAGATGCGACTGGAGAAAGTTCTCTCCCCTGTCCGAATAACTTGTTAACTGGCTTGTGTTTATCACAAGCTGTTGATAGCCAATCAGCAGTGTTTTCAGCACAGTATTACTGCCTGCACTGAAAGGTGAAATGTCACTGAATCCAAATGAAAATTCAACTATATCAATTTGACTTCAGGGTAAAATTCTGCTGGCAGATAAATATTCACGGCTGCATGTGAGCGTGTGTGTGCAGTTGTTTTTTTTATGAATTTATATTTGTCTGTTCATCGCTGTTTAAATGTTGTAGAAGCCGCAATGTTGTAT
Source organism: Hollardia meadi (assembly GCA_037974645.1). NCBI lineage: Eukaryota > Metazoa > Chordata > Actinopteri > Tetraodontiformes > Triacanthodidae > Hollardia > Hollardia meadi. The sequence goes on from JBBPCS010000133.1 coordinate 144,765, forward strand.
TCCAGCAGGGCTTTTTCCGCCTCTGAAACATCATGTGTGTGTCATTTGCAGGAAAATGATGCATTTTGGATGAGGCAGGTTGTAGGAAATGACACCCGATATGACCTCCATTTTATAGAATGGTCACAGGCATAATGGAAACTCCGGGAGGTAAGGAGGTTGATGGATACAACCTTGGCACACAATGTGTACACATACTGTACATACACACACACTCTCTCTCTCACACACACACACACAGGTCTACAGGTGCTTGGAGATTCACACATCCTCTGAAGAAGTTTAGAAACTGAATGGGAGGAATAAGGGAGGAAATGCAACACATGAATACTGAGATCAGACTGTGTTGTTGGTCAGATATCCTCCAAAAGTCTGTCACATTCATGTGCTCATTTCAGCAAGTCTTTACAGTCGGAACACATGAGATGGTTTTTTGTTAATGCACTCCAAAATGACACATTTTATGAGTGATTTTAAAAGATTTATGAGTGCTTTCTAATCTGCCACCTCTATAGTTAAGGTTTGATTAAAGTTTGCAACCAAAACTACCTGGTTATAATATGATTATTAAATACATTTTCAGATTTCCAATTTAATAAAGAACTTGTGCAGGGGCATATCCAGACTTTTTTGATTGGGGTGGCCAAAGTTGGGCACTGACTTATGCAGGGGTGGCATAGGCTACGTGCGCACATACACGTCATAATAGCATTAATTTAGCATTTCTCATATATACTTTAATTACAAACATTACAGTGTCTTACAGTTTCTGACAACAATAAGTGCATTTAAAAAGTTAAAAGATAAATGATCCTACTAATAACAACACATTCAAGTGGGACTATACAAATATACCCCTTTTATAGTCCTCAAAAAGAAGTTGTACTTCAAAAATTGGCTACATATAAAAAGTAAACATTCAAAACGTTCAAAAATACTCATCAAGCAGTTGGTACTCATTTAGCAGATATTTAGTCATACTTTAATGGGGTGGCACAACCGACTGGACACGCCCCTGTACTTGTGTTTCAAACTATTAAATAAGTGTTCAAGTTTTTCCGTGTCAAAAGAAATAACCCCTCAAAATATAAAAGAAATTCTGCCCCTACAGTCCACATCTGAGACATTGTAGCTGAGCATTACAACATAAACTAAGAACCTTGTAAAATGTCCAAAGAAGGTCTCTCCTTCCTCTATGACGCTATCTTCTGTTGGTCATAAAGACGTGATAAATGCAAGCAAATAAACCATCTGTTTCCCCGCAAACTGTCAATTAGAAGAATCCCACCTTATCCATCACAGCGGTACTCTGCTCTCGCTGGGAACCATCGAGCAGCTGTAGGCCTCATCTGTGCACTTGCTGCTGCTATGGGCAGCATGGCGGGATACCTCCGCGTACAGCACAACAGATGTTTATGGCTGTGTGTGAGCTTGTGTGCATGCGTCTGAGGATGTGATTTCTGCTTTTAAATTTATGTTTCTTTGTGTGTCTCTCTAACGTGTAAATATGTGTGTGTGTGTGTGTGTGTGTGTGTGTGTGTGTGTGTGTGTGTGTGTGTGTGTGTTTGTGTGTGTGTGTGAATGTGTGTGTGAATGTGTGTGTTTGTGGACAATGCCAGCCGCCCCTCCACATCTCTTGCCATCTGGATAATTGATCGTTTGCTATCATGAAAAAATAAAAGGAGAGGGAATGTGTCATAATGGGCCACTTCTTAAACGCCCCTGTTTTTTTTCATCTGTTTTCCACGTCTGTTTTATTTGTGTGGGGAGCTGCCAGTTGTCATGATGATTATGAAGAGGGTATTATGGGGAGGGATTATGCATCATCGTGCGATGTTTGAAGATGATCAATGACCTGAGGCTTTTAGCTGGCGTTTAAGGGCACAGCACACAACTACCTAATGCTCTACTTGAGTACAGTATGTCACGTCATTTATTGAGGTATAAATGCAATAAACATCTGGCAGTTTTTGCACAGACAGACCTGTGTGCTAAAGTTTTACTCAGACAAAAGATGGAAAGGAATCTCTTTGTAAAGAGCTCCCAAAAAATTGTCCCATTATTTAGGCAACATGCTGTGATGTTTTTCGATATAATACACAAGAAATACAATTATTACAGTTTGAGCCTTTAGCATCTGTTAGTGCTTCACCAAAGCAGTTGCTTTGTAAAGTAAACTTTCTGTCAATATAACCCACACCCAGGAAAAACAGATTGGCTGAGCTTTAGAGAGTATTTTTGCACAGTCACTCTATGAAAGTGCCACTTTATATCCAGTATAGAGAGAAGGGATAAAATGGGCATTGCTTGAAGCTTGATGACACAGTGACTACTCGCAGCTGGCAAACCTGTATGTGTAGCTGGTGAGTAAATCGCTAACATGCTAGCCATTCAGGGACATGCTGGATCTAGTCTGTCACAATCAATCCCCAAAAAGAGCGCCAGGCTTTGAAGACAATTTGACATAGTGGCCAAACCGTGTGATTACAATATCACGTGATGCACAGGGGCTCAAAAACACTTTCTCCTATAAGCTTACATCGTGAAAGAAGCGGCGACAAAAGGGTGGACATTTTATTTCTTAAATAACTTTCAATGTCAGAATTTTGAATGCATTATTCAAGTTAGCAGTGGACTGAACCGGAAGTTAGGAGCTCAGCTGACGTAAGTCACTCGTGTGCTTCCTCTATGGGCCCCACAATGTGGAAGATCCAGGTAATTTTACACCTGAGAAGCCTGGTGTGTAGATGTAATGGCACGCAGCGGTGTGGTTGCAAATTGCAACCAACTGAGTGGTCATTGTCTCACCTTCCCATACAGTGGCCACGAAGCTCATGGGAAGCCCTCTCTAGAGCCAGAGTTTGCTTTGTCCCTTTTGGGCTAGTGTAGAAACATGGCTCCGCAGCATGACTGACTCACACCTTCTGTAGATATAAAAGGCTCATTCTAAAGTAACAAAAACACAAAGATTCTTTGTTCCAGGTGATTATAGATTAATGAAAACATAGTTGGGAATATTACATTCCATTTCCACCACTAAATCCTACACACTGGACCTTTAAGTCACTGATACTGCTCATTATAGTAGCATGAATGTAGGTCATCAGATATACTGGAAGTCAGACTCTCTATATTCTGCCACTGAGTTCACTTCACTGCCTGTAGTTCATTCCCACGCCAACAGCAGCAGCAGCAGCAGACAGCCTGGCTCTGCCGTCACTCTTCCTGAAACTTTGGATTGAAATGAACTAATTTTGGCTTTACTCTGGCATGACTGCGTGTGCCTCTCCACAGGGAGTGTTTATTGTGAGTGTGCAGGCTGTCAGTAGCAGACCGGCTCATACAAACAGCCTGGTGCCTGGCTAAGGCACAGGCTGCTGAGAAAATGTCCCTCATGCGTGCGTGCATGAGTGTGTGTGTGTTTTGTGATATTCTATTTTGTATTGCAGTAACTTTATATTGGAATGGGGTATGATAGACCTGCATGTTTAAGAAATGATACCACCATAATTAAACTGCTACATGACTACATTTATAATAAAATTATTACATTTAAAAAAACAAAAAAAAAAAACTACACAGTGTTATATGATATGATATTGGCTGTGTATTATAGTATCACAGTATACTTGAACACTTTTGCATAACATACTGTTACACAGGAAGAGCCCCGTATCTCAGGGGCCCTATCCAGCTCTTAATTGGCCTTGAATTTGAAAAATCAAGTCAATAAGAATTAATTAAAATGATTTATGTTAATCTTTTGCTTTTAGTAAATAAAATGTTTCACCTGTAAATGAAGCAATAGATTTTCATTTTTTTAATCGTATTTGTTTGCGGCTGTGAGTAGTGTCTGAAGGTTTTGTATATGGTTGCACACGGCCCCCACAAACAATACACAAGTAAGAGGTTAGCACAGCCAAGGTCTATGAAGTCTATCAAGTGCCTGCTAGTGCTGAGCTTAGTTCTGTAAGGTCTCAGTCATCGACTGTATATAAAGATGCACAACATGAGAGCTCCCCAAAAGTGAAGCCAAAACATCTTGCTTGTCCCCTGGTGGTGGGCTGCAGTGTAGGTCATTAACTCCTCCCCCTCGTTATCAGCTAGCACATGGGCCAAACTAAAAACTCAAAGTACATGTCAAATAAATGTATGTTCAAGTGTTAATTTTTCTGATCAGTAATAAGTATCTCAGTAATATGAAAAAGTGATGCAGATAAACATGTCAACATTTTTTGGGATCATATTAACAATTTTGAAACATTTTAGTGAGTAAAAAAATCTTGAATTGTTTAAATAATATTCTAACTTTAAATTTGGACTTTCAATTCTTCTTTGGGGGTGGGGCTGGAGGCCCTTTTGGGTCTTCCTTAGGCTGAGTAAGCTATTGACACTCATGAATACATGTACACACTAATTACCAATATAGTTTAGATGTAACAAAAAATTTCTGTCCTTCAGACTTCATAAAAAAATATTCTGCTATTGCACACAGGCACAGACACACACAAACCCCCCCCCCCCCCACACACACACACACACACTCCCTCACACACACATACGGAAGCCTAGCCTTTCCCTGGCTTCCAATAAACAGCAACATTTGCCCCAGATATTAAGCCAACACTGTTGTCTATCTAATCTAACTCTGTTCCCTGCTATATCTTTCCATCCAGCCTCTCTCTCTCTTTCACCCTGCCTCACCCTCCTCTCTTGTTCTCAGATGGCTTCCTCCACCTCTCTCCCTGTGCATTATGTAGATAACCCGAGGACGCCATATATCCCCAGCAGGTCAAACGGAGGTTGCAATCACACACTGTGACAGTGGGAGCCAATCCCAGTCCATCATGGAGGAGGGGAGGGGACTGAGGTTCACTCACTAAATGTGTGTGTGTATTGTGTGTGGATGTGAGTGTGAGTGTGGACATATAAGACAATAAGTTGAGTGGGGGAGTCAGACATGGGAGGAGGACGGGTGAAAAGGGAAAGGAAGGGATGGGAAACTTTGATCACTGTTGGAGAGAAACAACGGGAAAGTGAGAAGTGATGGTAAAATGGAAGTAAAACAGGATGACAGTGAAGAAGGAGAGATGTAGTTTTCTTGGATGTGTCACGGCTCGTGCCGGAAACATTGGGAAGAGGGGTTTTGGACCCAATCGCAGACATCGCAGGCACAGCAGGTTCAGAAACGTATATTTATTAATAATTGCAGACAGCACACAACGTAACATATAACAATGAACTTACAGAGACAAAAGGAAGGGCACAGACTTAAATACACAAGCAAGACAAACCAGACACAGGTGAAACAAATCAGGGCAGGGCAGACAATCACTGAGGAGGGAAAACTAACAAGACACAGGTGGAAAGGACTTCACAAAAATAACGGGAAACAAGAAACTCAAACCATCACCATAACACTGAGAAATAAACCACAACTCAACACAGAAAACACACCGAACCCAAAACCATGACAGGATGGGATGCCAAAACATGCATCACACACAGTCTATGCACCGTCACTACAAAATTTTAAAAATGTTTTGGTGTGGAATTTGAGAAGAAATCAAGCCGGACTGAGATAAAAGAGACAACTCAGATGTGCTTAATCTGCTTTGTAAAATATAGACTCTGCATCCTTTTACTTTTTCAAAAACTACTCATGTAACCTCCATCTCTCTGTCCAGAAGTCCTAAGCCCCCACAGTGCTCAGAAAAATGGACTGAGGCTCAAATACAGTTTGTGTTTTATTGTGTGTTGATAAGTAAATTCAAATCTTGCGAGATAAAGATAAATAAACCTATGCATACTGAATATGAGGAATATAAATGGCATTAGAAAACAACTGAAATGAAAGGATAGTTTCACACTTTATAAAGTCCGTCTTAAAACAATAGCCAGGCGCCCATATGAACATCGAAACAGGTTTTGCTCGCCGTCATCATTCCTGCTGTTCTTACTGGCCATTAAAAGATCCCTTCCTAATGTGCTTCCATTGTAAGTGATGGGGGACAAAATCCACTGTCCTCATTGTATAACAATATGTTCAGAAGTTCATAAAAGTTCAAATGAGGCTTCAGCAGGTGGAGTTACTTAAATCATTTCAAAAGTCCAGTCAAGCATATCCCTGCAAAAGACATGTTCTCAACCGAGGTCGTCACATACCGATGTTTTGTCATTTGCTCCTTGCGTCTTATCCTGACACACAAGGTACCCTTTGCCATTGTTGATCGATGCGCTAAGCCTACCCTTCAGCGTCTCAGCGCGAAGGCTCGTGCCCCGCTCGTCTTATCCTGACGCACAAGGTCTACGTTAGGCACAAAACATTGGTGACGTTTGGTTCAGTTTAGGCACAAAAAACAGGTGGTTAGGTTTAGGAAAAGAGAGGTGACGTTTGGTTTCAAACGGGACATGAACTCCGGTCTCCTGGGTGATGGTCGTGTGTGTGACCCTCCACTCAAAGGGTACCTTGCGCGTCCGGATGATACGCAAGGGGCCGTAACAAATCATTGATATCTGATGAGCTGGGAATGAGAACAGGCTGGGATTTTATAACCACTGCCCTCCCCTTCATTTGTTTATCCCACCTTCCATTTCAGGGGCTTCAGAAGGCTGAGATCAAGGCCGTGTAATCACGCTGTTAGTCATAACGCAGGGAGGGAAAGAATAATGGATCACCGTCTTTGCCTTTACTTGTCTACCCAAGGATCTCTAACACAACTTGTTCAGATGATGCAACTCGCCGCTGCACTCATGGCATTTCCTGTCCAGCCTTCCACTTTGGAGAAGTAAAAGGGTCAAATATTTACAGATCCTTCTTTCTCTGCTTCACATCTGTACAGGACTGAGGAGACACCAAGTACATGGAGAAGTTGTTAACCTGTAAGTAGCCAGCCCCCTGAAAGGCTAGGATCAATATAATCAGATGAATGGAAGTTTGTTGACATATGGTTGGTAATGTTTATATATATGACAAACATGACGAACTGACATATGAGGTTTTCTTCAACAAAATCAGCTTTTTAATGGCAACTGACAAGATCATAGTGGACAGCAAAGCATGCCTGGTGATATGTGGTTTTCTTGCTGTCAGTAAATCCCATGTGCAGACTCAAACCAACATTGAATGTACGGTATTCTACTAAGTATTGTGTGTATTAAAGTGTGAATTAAAGCCAGACAGATCTTGTTCCTCTAGAAGAAGGAGTTGGCAACATTTTTTTTTCACAGGACCATGCTGACTTGTATCAAATAAGTAAAGAACCCCCACAAATTGGTTTGTTTATTAGAACAAATTAAAACGTTCTTGAAGTGACCTGCAGCCACTTCTACCATATACATGTAGTCTTTCAAAAATTCGCTATCAGAGAAAGGCTTGCTCTGTTTGCTGATCTTGTATGACCGCATGTATCTAACTTTGGTTGCCGATTCTTGGATGATTGACTGCTTTGTAAAACTTTGTAAAACTTGTGGCATAGTTAGCATGCTCGGTCGAAAAATGTCTCTTGATGTTGTATTCCTTGAACACAGCCATAGTCTCTTGGCATATCAGACATACTGCTTTTGAACCGACACCTTTTCTCACAGAGTCATTCCTGATTGGCTCAGAGGACGACTGCACAACACATTTACTCTCGCCACAAGTCTAATAGAGATTCCACTATGCCACATGAATTAACCTCGTATTGTGACTAAGCACTCGCCTCGCACTCGCACGCACATGCACACACACACACATACACCTTAATCTGTATATTACTAATGTAGTGTTTCTCATACAGACCCCTGCTCCTGTGCTGTGAGGGTGGCATCTGTCTGTGTGCACGTGTGTGTGTGTGTGTGTGTGTGTGTGTGTGTGTGTGTGTGTGTGTGTGTGTGTGTGTGTGTGTG